>PVKM010005591.1:22024-47359 GCA_004027735.1 Carollia perspicillata
TACAGGGTGATGTACAACCCTGTAACAGAGGAATCTAAGCCGGGCTTGGGATCAGGGGAGGTTTCCAGGATGAAGTGACATCTACTCTGAGATTCAAAGGAAAAGAAAGAGTTGGCAAAAACAAAGGTGGATCAAGTCAGGAACCCAGAAACTCTGTCCTGTGAGTACCATGGCCAGCTATTTCCATGAGCCTTACAGCAGTGGCCTCCCCTGGTCCCCACCATCTTCAAAGCCGCCATCAGAGCTTGCCTAAAGAAATTTAAAATAGGAGGTTAATTGAATTATTAACATAAGCTTTGCGTTAAATAAAGCTGCGCCTCACCGAATCATGTTCCTGAAGCCCTAGGGTACCACAGAAGTCTCAGTGGCTCAGTGGGTGGAGGTGAGGGGAGGCGAGGGAGGATCTGTCGCTTGCAGAGATCAACGAAGCTGAGCGGGGAGACTCCTGGGCCTCTTTTCCCTGGTTCAATCAGACCAGCTCTGCTTTGTATAGTGAGAAATATGGGTATATATTATTGGGGGCAAGATTCTGCTGCTTAACAGTGAAGTTTAAATAACTCTGAGAGAGAATGTGAATTTATTAGGGAGGATTCCTTATACATATTGTTTTGGAATATTTCTCTACATACTGACAGGTGCTTGACTGGGAATATAACCATCGTCATGACACAGTCTCCATAAACAAGTTCTGCTTTGTCTTACATATTTCAAATTATGATGTCTTTTCCAGGAACGCAGCCCCCTATTGAACAATATGGATGTGACAAGTGAGATATTAGGGGTTTTCACACATGTAAGGAGATTTCAATAAGGAAAAGATATACTTTTACTGGGGATAATCAGTGATGCTTTCATAGAAGCGGTGGCCTCTGAACTCCGTTTAGTTGGATTTCAGTAGTCATAAATAGGAAAGTGGAGGCTTCCCATATGAAAACAATAGAGAGAAACATGGGGGCAGGAAGGCAAGAGCATGTTTGGAGAATGGTATGAAGAATGATTTGGCTGGAACCTGAGTACTATATGGAAGAGTTGTATGAGATTAGACTTAAAAGCCAGCTTGCATTAACTTGGTAGAAGGCCAAGCACAATAATTCACCTTCCTTCCTCAGGACCCTTGCACTTGCTGTTTTCTCTACTTGGAATGCTCTCTCCTCAGATCTCCAGATGATCAGTCCTGCTCATTATTCATGTCTTTAATTGCCATTTCTTCCAAAAGGTCTACTCTGACCAACTTGTTAAAGCAATTCCCTCTCTACCCAGCAACTCACTCTCTAGCCCATGACTACAGTTTGTTTCCTTCATGGTGCTAAATTATCCTATTTATTTGCTCACTTGTTTGCTTCCCATCTTCTTGCTAGAAGACAAAAACGATGAACACAGGAATCTTTTCTATCTTGCTCACTGCTGAAACCACAAATGCAACTGCATGGCACATAGTAGATGCTCGATTAATATTTGTTCAATGAATGATTATATGAGTTGTTCTTTAGTCAATGGATAATAAAGGCCATAAGCATTTTTGAGTAAAGAATGAAACAATCCTAGCAGTATCTGAGAGAAGTTACTTCGATAGCAGGTTTTCAGAGGGAATGAGGCTGTTCGAGATTAGGTCAGGGAGATCAATTAAGAGGCTATTTCAATAGTTTAAATAAGAGATAAGAGCCTAAATGGTGGCTGTGGCAATGGTCATAGAAATATGAGATAGAAGACAGAATTGTGAAGATCGAAGTCATGTTACTTGAGGAGTGATGAAATGTGGAGGGTGAGGGACAGCTGGAAATTAAGGGCACAGTGATGCCTTACTTAGAGACTTGGAGAAAGGAGTTAGTTTGGGCAGAGTTCAATCTGAAGCATCCTGAGCTTCAAATGACACAACATGTGAAAATAAGTAGAAAATCAAGTAGACAATGTGTGTCCTTGCCTAGAAAGAGAAGGAAATAACAATTTGGGAGTTAATAGCTTAGAAGTGGTATCACTATCAAAGGACCACTTTGGTCCTTTGATAGTGAATAAGGGCTCTGAGGGAAAGTATGGAAAAAAATTTCAGAGGGCTGAGAATAGCAGTGTGAAAGCAGCTATATTTCCAAGGATGAGAGAAAAGAAAGAAGGGAACAGGAAATGGGGTGGGGAAGAAGTAGGATTTGAGAAAGAAAAAGAGAATTGGAAAGGGCATTTCAAGGTGGTCCCAGGACCCCAAAAGACAGAGGGTGAGGATGGTGCAGGTTGAGGACAGGAACCTCCCACTTCTGTGCCCTCAATGGGACTAGCAGTGTTCCACGCACTATACAGTTTATCATCACCCAGACCCTCTGCCACGTTGTTGCTTCTAGAATTCTGCACCTACCCAGTAGGTTCTGCATAGCCCCTCAAGCACACCTGCTCAAAGTCCCTCCGCAATTCTGAAACCAGTTGCTTTTTATTGCTTTTCTCCTGCCTGTGATTTTCCCCCATAGTATCCAGTACCTTACAGTTGTGATCTAGTTTGAATCTCTCAATTATTACACATTACTTATACATCAACAGTAGAACCATGCAAATCACAATAACCATAGTAATGGTTCATAATGATCATTACACCTAATCTCATTAACACTGCTATTGCTTATTATTAGTGTGGACCTATTACATAGGATAAGGAAAAAGACAAGATAACTTTTCTTTCCTTTTTCAAAGTCATAGACTACATTTCTAGTCTTCTCTAGAAGGTATCTCTATATGCCTTGTTTTTAGATTTAAGATTTAAGTCTCACTGAAGTTAAGTGAAAGTGAACTCTTTGGTGCAGAAAAAAGCTTGATAGCACAAAAAATATGCATAGGCATAACTAAGGAAATTCACACTCTCTTCTACCTAGAGTCAAGTTATGTGAAAACAATGCTTCCCTACTGGAATTTAAAAGTTGGAGAGACCAAACATCTCCTGGGTCAGCCATGTTTATTGAGCACACGGTGTGTGTGTGCACAGAAAGTGTAAAGGATGTAGAATGGAAGCAGCAGTCTCGGACCATTCACATGTCTGAGGAAAGGCGTGCCCGACAGAGTGATGACTGAGGCGTGAGATGAAGGCAATGAGCAGAGATCTGCAGCCCATGCCCCTGAGCCCTAGGACTGCTTCGTAATATCAGATCATGGCAGGTAGGCCATCAATCAGTCCTGCTGGAGCCTAGACAAAAGCCAGAGAAGAATGAGGGTTCCTGTTGTATTCCCGGATTCTTTGGTCTCAAGACATTGTGGGTCACACAGGACAGCATGGATGAGAGGACAAGACCTATGGACAAGAGTTAAGCAGCAGCTAGATTTAATTAGCCCTTTTGGAGAATGGACACCAGTGGGGACAAGCGGGAAGCTGAGACCTAGTGTCTAAAAGAAAACAGTTTCAGTTTCCATTTTAGAAACTTGGTATTGGTTTAATAAGCATGAAGGGCAAGGACATCAGTTGGTATTTAAAAGCTAGAAAGAATATAGTTGTCATCTGCATAATTTGTCTATTCACGGTGTTCCAGGAGTCACTTCTGGTTCTTCCTTACCATGTTTTGAAATTCGATTCCTGCACCATTCTCCCTTAGAGCCTCAGAAAGAGAGCAAGGCTCAGCCCTCTTTTCTCTCTGACTGTTTCAGGCAATGGGCAGCAATGGACTCTGTGGTCACCACTCCTCACGAAAGCAGTTGGGGCAGAGAGGAGAGGGAGGAAAACTCAGGCCCTCTGGATGAGATGACACTGTTGGTATTCATTGAGTTGTAGGCTGTTGTTCAAGTCATCAGGGTGGCTTTACAATGAGCCAGTGTATGTTTTTTTCACTTGATACCGATTGTCACCAATAAGCAAACCTCTTAAAAGGCCTGTGTGTGACCATAAAACATAATGTTTTTCACTTGGCAAAGAAGATTGGCCCACAGCCAGTCAATCTTCACCCCCACTCAGTTTAATTTGTGTTATGATCAGAAGAATGTGGGCTCTTGAATTGGAATACCTGGGTTCAAGTCCTGGCTCCATCAGTTCTTACTAACTCTAAAACGTTGGGCAAGTTACTTAGCCCCTCTGTGCCTCAGTGTCCTCATCTTTAAATGAGGATCATAATACTACTGCCCCACAGTAGTTCTCAGGGTTTAGTGTGGATTAAATGTGTTAATCCAATGAAGTTCTTAGAACAGTGTCTGACTCATGAAAGAATTCAGTCCATGATATCTAAAATGCATACACAAAGAGCCACAAAGTCAAGTTTAATGGGTAAGATACATTGAGATAAGGAGATAAGCTTGGTACTTATTTCCTTATTTTAACCTTGAGAAAGACCTGACAAAGAAAGGCTTCACAAAGGGCCCAGAACCAACTGTTAAATGGAGTATATTCTGCTTTGGAAACTAAGCAGATTGACTCTGGCCCTGCACCTACACTGAAAGGGCTGCACTCTGAGCTCTGAACACAGTAGCTAGAACAGCTCAGGTGCTCAGTAAATGCTGAGCAGTGAGGGCTACTGTCACCACCTTCCTCTCTATTGCTAGTTACCTAGTGAGCAAGCATAGAGATGGCTCAGGATACAAGTGGAAAACCCAAGAAACTAGTAATATTTTTTGAGTTAGGATAGGGTCTTCCTAGGATAGAACACTGATGGTTCCATGTCACTCCCTCTGCTTGCTGCTGAGACCTCTGATTAAGCATCAGATGCTCTGAATCTTAAGAGTTGTGCTGATTCTCCAGGGAGTCACTGGCTCCATTCTGTGCAATTAGTGCATTACTGCAATTATAGCTGGTTTTCTAGAGAGCCACTAAATGGCACCCTGATGACTAGAAGAAGATAATGTTCAACCCCATATACCTAACTTCCTATTAGAGAATTACTTAGACACTGGAGACAATCTGGCTCATTAATAAATAAGTCATTTCTATGTTTCCTAATCTACACTATAAATTTACTCCATACACTGAGCCTTGAATTTATAACCCTTTCTCTTCTTTTCCCTCTTTGTCCATTCCTTTGTTTCTGTAGCACTTTGATTTAGACATAAATGACAGACAAAAAGCTGCATTTGTTTTAATCATACAATTTGATAATTTTGACACACATAGACATCTCTGAAATCATCACCACAACCAAGTTAATGACCTTGTCATGTCCATCACCTCTGGAATTTTCCTACCCCCAGCAGAATCTAGGGAATCACTGGCAATCACTAACCTGCTTTCTGTCACTATGGATTAGTTTACCTTTTTTTCAGAACTTTGGATAAACAAATCATGAGGGATATGTACATCTTTTTTCCTTACTGCACTAACTGGGTCCTCTGGTATGATGTTGAACAGGGGTGGTGAGAGTGGATGTCCTTGTCTTATCTTTGATTTTGGGAGAAGAGCACTCCATCTTTCACCCTTAGCTATAGATTATTTCATAGATGACCTTTAAAGAAATTCCCTTTTACTCCTTGTTTGATAAGAATTTTGCTAGGAAAGAGGCTAGATTCTATCAAATAACTTTTTCAGCATCTATTAAGGTGACACAAAATAGGTTCATTAAAAAGATTCATTACATTGACTTTCAAATGCTAAACCAAGCTTGAGTTGCTGGGAAGCTTCACTTGATCATGATTATTATTGTTTCTTTTTATCTGTTGCTAGATTTGATATGCTAAAATTATGTTTAGAAATATTCACTAGGATATGGGTTTGTAGTTTTCTTTCGTAGCAATGTTTCTGGTTTCAGTATCAAAATAATATGCTGGCCTCATAGAATGAATTGAAAATATTACCTTTTCCTCAGTTTTATTTTTTATTTAATCTTTATTATATTTTTCCCATTACCATTTAGTCCCCTTATACCCCTCGCCCCAGAAATCACCACACTTTTGTCCATGTCCATGAGTCCTTTTTCCATTTTGCTCAATTCCTCTACCCGCTAACTTCCCCATCCCCCACAGCTGTCATCCTGCTCTCCATCTAAGAGTCTGTCCCTATTTTCCTTGTTAGTTCATTTTGTTCACTATATTCCACATATGAGTGAAATCATTTGGTATTTGTCTTTCTCTGACTGGCTTACTTCATTTAGCATAATGTTCTCCAGGTCCATCCATACTGTGGCAAACGGTAAAGTTTTCTCCTTCAAAAAAAAAAAGATTTTATTTATTTTTAGACAGAGGAGAAGGAAAGGAGAAAGAGAGGGAGAGAAACATCAATGTGTGGTTGCCTCTTGTGCTCCCCCTACTGGAGACCTGGCCCGTAACCCAGGCATGTGCCCTGACTAGGAGTTGAACTCAGCAACCTTTTGGTTCACAGGCCAGCACTCAATCCACTGAGCCACACCAGCCAGGGCAAAATTTTCTTCTTTTTTTCTGGCTGAGGAGTATTTCATTGTGTAAATGTCCCATAGTTGTTTTATCCACTCATCTACTAATGGACACTTGGGCTGATTCTGTATTTTGGTGATTGTAAATAATGCTGCAAAGAACATAAGGGTGCTTATGTTCTTTTGAATTAGTGTTCTGGGTTCTCTGGGATATATTCCCAGAAGTGGGATCATGAGGTTGAAAGGCATATCCATTTTTAATTTTTTGAGGCATCTCCATATTGCTTTCCACAGTGGCTGCACCAATCTGCATTCCCACCAACAGTGCAAAAGTGTTCCCCTTTCTCCACATCCTCGCCTGTGTTTGTTGTTTGTTGACTTGTTGATCATAGCCATTCTGACAAGTGTGAGATGATATCTCTTTGTAGTTTTTAATTGTATTTCTCTGATAATTAGTGACGTTGAGCATCTTTTCATATGCCTAGTGGCCATCTGTATGTCCTCTTTGAAGAAGTGTCTATTCAGGTCCTTTGCTCATTTTTATTGGCTGTTTTGTTTTTTGGTGTTGAGTTTTGTAAGCTTTTTATAAATTTTAGATATTAACCCCTTAGCAGATGGATCAGTGAAAATGTACTCCCATTCTGTGGGTTGTCTTTTTATTTTGTTGATGTTTTCCTTTGTTGTGCACACACTTTTTACGTTGATGTAGTCCCATTTGTTTATTTTTTCTTTTGTTTCCTTTGCCTGGAGAGATATATCTGATAAAATATTGCTATGGGCAATGTCCAAGATTTTGTTGCGTACGTTTTCTTCTGTGGTTTTTATGGTTCCGGATCTAACACTTAACTCTTTGTTCCATTTTGAATTTATTCTTGTGTGTGGTATAAGAGGGTGGTCTAGTTTCATTTTTTGGCATGTATCTGTCTAATTTTCCCACCACCATTAATTGAATAAACTATTTTTAGCCCATTGTACGTGCTTGCTTCCTCTGTTGAATATTGACTATAAAGGTGTAGGTTTATTTCTGGGTTCTCTGTTCTGTTCCATTGATCTATGTGTCTGTTTTTATGTCAGTACCATGCTGATTTGATGACTATGGCCTTATAGTATTGTTTGATATTAGGTAGTGTGATTCCTCCAACTTTGTTCTTCTTTCCCAGGATCACTGTTGCTATGTGGGGCCTTTTGTGGTTCCATATAAATTTTTGAAATATTTGTTCGAGTTCTCTGAAATATATCATTAAATTTTAATAGGAATTGCATTGAAACTATAAATTCCTTTGGGTACTATGGACATCTTAATGATGTTAGTTCTTCCTGTCTTTGAACATACTATGTACTTCCATTATTTATATTTTCTATTTCTTTTTTCAGTGGCTTATAATTTTCCAAGTACAGATCTTTTACATCTTTAGTTAGGTTTATTCCTAGGTATTTTATTCTTTTTGTAGGAATTATGAATGGGATTTTTTTTTAAATTTCCCTTTCTGTTAGTTCATTATTGGCACGTAAAAATGCAACTGATTTCTGGATATTAATTTGTATCCTGCTACTTTGCTGAATTCATTTATCCATTCTAGTAGTTTCTTGGTGGAATCTTTGGGGTTCTCTATGTACAATATCGTGTCATCTGCAAATAATGACAGTTTTATGTCTTCCTTTCCCATTTGGATTCCTCTTATTTCTTCTTGTCTGATTGCTATGGCTAGGACTTCCAGTACTACGTTGAATAAGAGATGTGAAAGCAGACATCCCTGTTTTGTTCCCAATCTTAAAGGGAATGCTTGTAGTTTTTGCCCATTGAATATGATGCTGGCAGTAGGTTTGTCATATATGGCCTTTATTATGATTAGGTATGTTTCCTCTCTCCCCACTTTGCTGAGAGTTTTTATCATAAATGGGCGCTAGGTTTTATCAGATGCTTTTTCAGTGTCTATTGATATGATCATGTGGTTTTTATCCTTCATTCTGTTTATGTGGTGAATTACATTTATTGATTTGTGAATGTTGTACCAACCTTGCATTCCTGGAATAAATCCCACTTGATCATGGAGTATGATCTTTCTGATGCATTGCTGTATTCAGTTTGCTAATATTTTGTTGAGGGTTTTAGCATCTATGTTCATCAGGGATATTGACCTGTAATTTTATTTTTTGTAGTATCTTTTATTTGTAGTGTCTTAATTGTCTTTTTTGTAGTGTCTTCCCTGGTTTGGGAATTAGGATAATGCTGGCCTCATAAAATGAGTTTGGGAGCCATCCCTTCTCTTGATATTTATGAAATAGTTTGAGAAAGAGGGGCATTAGTTCTTTTTGGAATATTTAGTGAAATTCACCTGTGAAGCCATCTGGTCCAGGGCTTTTGTTTGTTAGGAGTTTTTAGATTACTGCTTCAATTTCACTAGGTATAATCTGTCTATTAAGATTCTCTGATTCTTCCTGATTTAGTTTTGGAAGATTGTATGTTTCTAGGAATTTATCCATTTCATCCAGGTTGTCCTGTTTATTGACATATAGTTGTTCATAATGTTTTCTTACAATCCTATGAATTTCTTTGGTGTCAGTTTTCATTTCTCCTCTTTCATTTCTAATTTTATTTATTTGGGTCCTTTCTCTTTTTTTCTCGGTGAGTCTGGTTAAAGTTTGTCTATCTTGTTTATCTTTTCAAAGAAACAGCTCTCAGATTCATTGGGCTTTTGTATTTTATTTTAGACTCCATTTCACTTATTTCTGTTGTGATCCTTATTATTTTCTTCCTTCTCCTCACTTGGGGCTTTGTTTGTTGTTCTTTTTCAAGTTCATTTAAGTTTAAAGTTAGATTGTTTATTTATACCTTTTCTTTTTTTTTTTTTTTTGAGATAGTCCTGTAATGCTATGAATTTCCCTCTTAGAATTGCTTTCCCAGTTTCCCATAGACTTTGGATTGTTGCATCCTCATTTTCATTTGTTTCAAGATATCATTTGATTTCTCCCTTGATATCATTGTTGATGCATTCATTGCTTAATAACATGTCATTTAGCTTCTATGTCTTGGCGTGTTTTTCAGTATTCTCTTTGTGATTGACTCCTAGTTTCATATCATTATGGACAGAGAAGATACTTGATATGACTTCAGTCTTCTTAAATTTATTGAGACCTGATTTTTATCCTAACATTTGGTCTACCCTAGAAAACACTCCATGTGCTCTTGAAAAGTATGTATATCCTGCTGCTTTGGAGTGAAATGCTCTGAGGATATCAATGAAATCCATTTGATCTAGTGTGTCATTTAAGGTTGCTGTCTCCTTGTTGATTTTCTGTCTGGAAGATCTATCCTTTGAAGTCAATGAGGTGTTAAAATCCCCAAGTATGACTGTATTTCCATTGATCTCTCCCTTTATGTCCGTCAAGATTTACTTCACATATTTAGGTGCTCCTATGTTGTATGCATAAATGTTTATTAGAGTTATATTATATTCTCTTGTTCCTTTTATCATTATGTACTGTCCTTTTTCGTCTATTAGGTATAGCTTTGGTTTTAAAGTCTATTTTGTCAGATATAAGTATTGCTACCTCAGCTTTCTCTTCTCCATTTACATGAAATATCTTTTTCCATCCCTTTACTTTTAGTCTGTGTGTATCTTTCAATCTAGGTGGGTCTCTTGGAGGCAGCATATATATGGATCTTGTTTGCTTATCCATTCAGCTACCCTATGTGTTTTGGTTGGAGCATTAAGACATTTACATTTAAAGTGATTATTTATACATGTATATTTAGTGCCATTTATTGTTAGACTATTTCCCTCTGTGTTGTCTTCCTCTTTTTCTTCTTTTTTTATTATTGTTCAATTACAGTTGTCCCTTTTTTCCCCCGTTACTCTCCCTTGCCCTACCCACCCCCCACATCCCACATTTAATCCCCCCACCAACATAATCTTTGTCCATGCATCCTTTTACGTGTTCTTTGACTTGGCCCTTCCTTTTCTTTCCCCCATCAACCCCCTTCACCTTCCCCTCTGGTCACTGTCAGTTTGTTCTTTATTTCATTTCTCTGTTTCTTCTTTGATCATTTGTTTGTTGTGTTGATTAAGTTCCACTTATAGGTGAGGTCATATGGTATTTGTCTTTCACCGCCTGGCTTATTTCACTTAGCATAATGCTTTCCAGTTCCATTCATGCTGTTGCAAAGGGTAGGAGCTCCTTCTTTCTCTCTGCTGCATAGAATTCCATTGTGTAAATGTACCAGTTTTTTGATCCACTCATTTACTGGTGGGCACTTAGGCTGCTTCCAGCACATGGTGACTGTAAATTGTGCTGCTATGAACATTGGGTGGATAGGCTTTTTTTGAATTGGTGTTTCAGTATTCTTAGGTATTATCCCAGTAGTGGAATTGCCAGGTCAAAAGGCAGTTCCATCTTTAGTTTTTTCAGGAAATTCCATACTATTTTCCACAATGGCTGCACCAGTCTACATTCCCACCAACAGTGTACTAGGGTTTCCTTTTTTCCACAACCTTGCCAGCACTTGTTGCTTATTGATTTAGTTATGATGGCCATTCTGGCCAGTGTGAAGTGGTGTCTGGTTGTGGTTTTAATTTACATCTCTAGTGCAAATTTTAATTTGATGGCTAGTGATCTTGAGCATCCTTTATATGTCTCTGGGTCCTCTGCATGTCCTCTTTGGGGAAGTGTCTGTTCAGCTCCTTTGCCCATTTTTTAATTGGGTTGTTTGTCTTCCTGGAGTGGAGCTATGTGAGTTCTTTGGGTATTTTAGAGATCAAACCCTTGTACAAGGTATCATTGGTAAATATTTTTTCCATATGGTTTGTTCCCTTTTCATTTTGCTGATGTTTTCTTTAGCTGTGCAGAACCTTTTTATTTAGGTGAAGCCCCATTTGTTTATTCTTTCCTTTACTTCCCTCGTTCTAGGGCACATATCAGTGAAAATATTGATGAGTGGAATATCTGAGATTTTCCTGCCTATGTTTTTCTCGAGGGCTTTTATGGTGTTGCAACTTATATTTAAGTCTTTCATCCATTTTGAATTTATTTTTGTGTATGATGAAAGTTGGTGGTTGAGTTCATTTTTTAGTACGTAGCTGTCCTGATCTCCCAGCACCATTTGTTGAAGAGGCTATTTTTACTCCTGTCCCATTTGTCGAATGTTAATTTACCCTAGAGTCCTGGGTTTATTTCTGGGCTCTCTATTCTGTTCCATTGGTCCATGTGTCTGTTCTTATGCTAGTTCCAGATTGTTTTGATTACAGTAGCCTTGTAATATAGTTTGACATCAGGTATTGTGATCCCTCCTACTTTTTTTTCTTTCCCAAAATTGTGGCAGCTATTTGGGGTCATTTATGGTTCCATATACATTTTTAAAATATTTTTTCTATATCTGCAAAATATGTCATTGGTATTTTAATAGGGATTGCATTGAATCTATAAATTACTTTGGGTAGTATGGACATTTTGAAAGCAAGCCCTTTAACATTTGTTGCAGTACTGGTTTGGTGTTAACAAACTCCTTTAGCTTTTTCTTGTCTAGGAAGCTCCTTATTTCTCATTTTATTTTAAATGATAGCCTTGCTGGATAAGGTATAGATTTGGTATTATTGCTCTATTAAATATTCAGTATAATTTACCAGTGAGCTATCTGAAACTGGAGATTTAGGGGACAGGGTGGGGTGATTTTAATGAACAAATCTATTTTTTATTGCTTTAACAAATATAGGGCTCTACATGTTATTTATTTTTGCTTAACTAAAAGAATATTTTGTCTTTCAAGGAATTGATCTGTCTTATCTAAGTTTTTTAATTTATCAGCATAGTTATTTATAATATTCTGTTATTATTCTTATAGTATCTGTAGAATTTGTGATGTCACCTCTTTCATTTCTGTATTGCTGACTGGTACTCACTTATTATTCTCTTTTTATCCTGATTAATTGGGTTAGAGGTTTATCAATTTTATTGATCTTTACTATCAAACAATTTATGATTTCAGTGTTTTTTTTTCTATCACGTTTTTGTTTTCTTTCATTGATTTCTATTCTGCTCTTCATTATTTCCTTTCTCCTGTTTACTTTGAGTTTCAATTGGTCTTCTTTTTTAGTTTCTTAAGGTAGAACTTGAGGTCACTGATTTGAGATCCTTCCTCTTTTATAATATAGATGATGAGTAGTGTAAATTTTCTAATAAATAGCATTGCATGTAGTAAAATGTGTTTTTTCTTTTTCATTTAGTATAAAATGCTAATTTCTCTTTTAATTTCTTTTTTGACCCACAGGTTATTTAGAACTGTCTTGTTTAATTTTCACATATTTGGGGGAGTATGCAGAGACATTTTTGTCATTATTTTTTAATATAATTACACTGTTGTCAAAGAACATACTTTGTATGACTAGAGTCTTTTTTAACTTTATTAAGACTTATTTTGTGGACCAGAAAAGGGTTTACATGTCCTGTGTGCACTTGAAGGAATGTGTATTCTACCATTCTACAAAATATCAATCTGGTCAAGTCAGTTAATACTGTTTTTCTAATCTTTTGAATAGTCACTGAATTTTGTCTTCTTGTTCCATCAATTACTGAAAAAGGAGTATTGAAATAGCTACTCTAACTGTGGAAATTTTAAATTTTACCTTGAATTTCTATCAGTTTTTGCATCATGTATTTTGATGCCCTATGTTATTAGGTTCATTAATATTTAAGATTATTACATCACCTCAATAAATTGTCTTCTTATCTCAGGTAGTATTTTGTTGCTCTGAAATCTACTTCACTTAATAGCAGTATAGTAAATTGTAGTTACTCTGACTTTCCTCATATAGTTTTATCTTGGCATGTCTTTTTCCACTGTTTTAAATGTAATTCAAAGGTATATTTATATTTAAAGCAAGTTTCTTATGGGCAGAATTATTTGGATGCAACAATATTTACCTTTTAATTAGAGTATTTAGATCATTTGCACTTAATGGAATTATTAGTATGGCTAGGTTTACATGTATCACTTTGCTGTTTTCTATTTTTCCCATCTCCTCTTCGTTCAATTGTTTTTCTGCCTTAGTGTGAATTACTTAAAATTTTTATGATTTCAGTTCATCTCCTTAGTTGGATGATTTGTTACTTTAGTGGTTACTTCAGGGTTTATAGCACACACCTTGAATTCGTCACAGTGCCCTGTCAACTGGTGTCACAGCACTTCCCACACGGCGTGAGGGCCTTTCAGCAGCTCGCTTCCGTGTCCTCCTTCCGGCCCTCGTGCTGCAGGTGTCACACGTTGAACTCCTCATACATCATGGGCCACGTGTTACACTGCGATTATTTTTGTTCAAACACTTAATTGTCTTTTTAACATTTAAATAATAAAATAAATTTTATATGTTTACCCATGTAATTATCATTTCTGGTGTTCTTCAATTCTTTATATTCATTTTTATTTCCATCCGGTACAATTTTCTTTCTGCCTGAATATTATCCTTAAAATTTCTGTAAAGTACATGTGCTGGTAAATCCTTTTTTACCTTTGTTTTTGAAAGATACTTTCAATGAGTGTGCAATTCTAGGGTTGATATTTGGTTTTTCAATTCTTTATGTATCTTGTACCACAGCCTTCTAGTTTGTATTGTTTCCATTGAGAACTCTCTCATGTTTAGCTTTGTTCCAGTTTATGTAACATAACCTCTTTCTCTGGCCACATTTAATATTTTCTCTTTATGGCTGGTTTGGAGCAGGTCAGTTATGATGTGTCTTGGTGTCATATTCTTCATGTTTCTTGCATATGAGGTTCATTGAACTTCTCAGATCTATAGATTTATAATTTTTGTCAAATTTAGAAAAATTTTGGCCCTTATTTTCTCAAATATTTCTGTCCCCCCCACACTCCCCTTTAGGACTCCTATTACACATATATTAGTCTGCTTGATGTTTTTCCACAGCTCACTTATTTTCCGCTCATTTTTTAAAATTATCTTTTCTCTGTGTTTTATTTTGGATAGTTTCTATTGCTATGCCTTTAATCTCACTAATCTTTTTCTTTTGCAATGTCTAATCTGTTGATAATCCCATTCAATTTTCAATTTTACACATTGTGGTTATAATTTCTGTAAATTTGATTTGGGTCCTGTTTATGTCTTAACTTTTTGAACATATAGAATACAGTTATACCTCTTTTAATGTCCTTATTTGCTAATTCTACATCTATGTCAGGTCTGTGTCAGTTCAGACAGATTGGTTTTTTCCCTCCTTGTTATGGGCCACATTTGCATGTTTCTTTGTATGCCTGATAGTTTTTACACATGCAAGACTGTGTGGTTTCACCTTTTTGGGTGCTGGATATTTTTGTATGCTACAAATACACTTGAGATTTACTCTAGAATATAGTTACTTGGAAAAAGTTTGGTCCTTTCAGTTTTTCCTTCTGAAGTTTGTTAGACAGAACTAGAGTAACATTCAGTTCAGAGCTATTTCTTCCCCACTACTGAAGCAAGGCTTGTCTGTAGAACAAGCCTTGTACTACAAGCAAGGCTTGTACTTTAGTACTTGGTTCCCCATGACTCCCAAGGTTTTCCAGTCTGGCTGATAAGCACAGACACTATTCCCAACACCATGTGAGTGCTAGACAGTGTTACCTCCAATCTTTTTTAATGTTGCTTTTTTTTTGACACAAGTAGTTCCACATACACATGCTCTCCTTAGACCTAAACTGAGGCAGAACCTCTGCAGATCTCTGGACTTTTCATTGTGCATGTCTCCCCTCTCTGGTATTCTGCCTTGTGACCGCTGGCTGCCTTGTTGTCCCTGGACACCCAACTCCATCCCTTCAATTCCAGAAAGCCACTGGGTTTTCTCTCCTTGTGTCACAGCCTAGGAACACCCTCAAGGGAGAAAGCTGGGGCAATTAGGGCTCACCTATCTGTTTCCCATCTCTCAAGGATTGTTGTCCTATTTGCTGCCTTACATCCAGTGTCTTGCAAACCATCAAGTCATGTATGGTGTCCCTTTTTTGGTTGTTTCAATCAGGAGAGTAAATTCAGTCCCTGTTACTCTGTATTAGGTGAAAGTGGAAGGCCCCTCTATTTTTCTTTAAATGAGCTCTATTCTATTTCGTTGATATATTACCTACCCTCTCTCCATTAGGTACAGTCTGTTTAATGCCTGGAATATGGTAATTTGCATCCAGCTTTTGCATGACTCTCTGGGAGTTACTTTAGAAATTAACAGTGTGATCTGGAATGTGTTTTATTTCCCTAAGGTCTTTGTTTCCTTCCTTCACCACTTAGCTGAAACCTCTCTTCTAATGCATTCCTCCCTTACATTTGTTACATATATGTCAGTAGGCTAATTGTTCATAGCACCAGAGCTTTTAAGTTATTGATTTTTTATCACTTAAAAAATATGAAACCATTTATTTAGTTAAGTGTTTAACAGCTGATGTCCTTGTCCAATGAACAATGTCCTTGTCTAATGGACAAGGACATCTAGTATATTAGGAACCAAAAAATTCTGAATCATATGTGACATGACAATAAACATGGTAAACATAACCGAACTGATATTTACTGGGGGCCTGTTATTTATTGGCCAAGTATTGAGCTGAGGTTTTTTTTCTACCCCATATTATCTTAATCTTTACCTTATAAGGTGGATATCCCCACCCCATTTTTACGGCAAGGGAATTGAGTTTCATCGAGGTTAAGTAATTCCTAAAAGTCATTCGACTGATGAGTAATGTAGCCAGAATTTGAAATAGGGAAGCAGAAACTCAAGTTATCTGATTTTAAAGCTTAAATTCTTTCACTTCCAACATACTGGTCCAGAGAGAAATCAACCAGTAGCTGATCATTAAACTGTTCTATGTGTACTCACTGGTGTGCCCGCTAGAAAGATACATAAAATCCTCTAAAAAACAACTGAAATATCAAAAGTGTTTGAAGTAGACTTTTTATCAATGCCTTTTTCTCCATATCCTTCTCTCAACCTGAAATCCTTTAAGCAACAAATATCAACTTCAAGTAATAAAGGCAGTAAGCGAGATAGAATTCAATTCTATTTAAGAAAAGCTTCATTTGGATTATCTAAAGTTAGAGTTAGCCCCCAAATAAGTGCCATATGAATTTTAAAAATCAAAGTCATGAAGTATTAAAATGAAATGTAGATAAAATTTTGGAAATCTGGACTTGGAAGATGCCTTTGTAAGTGAGAAACAAAATCCAGAAACCATAGGAAAATATCTGACAGATATGATGACATAATTTTGAAATTTACATCAATACTAAAAATATTCCCAAAACTGCCTCCTCCCCCCCCCCAAAAAAAAAACACTTCATGCAACAGAACAGGGGGGCAATACTTGGGATATGTCTAACAAAGAGTTAACGTTCTTAATTGGACTCTCCTCGACAGCGTTACTCCCTCGTGGTTCTCACAATTCATTTCAAACTGAGGCACTTTTGCTCAGGGAGCCGTGTCTCCCAGACCACCATTCCTCTGGTTAAGGTCTTGCATCTATTATCACCCACAGTTCCTAGTACCATGTAGAGAGTTCACTGAGACTGCTTTGAGGTTCTGGCTCTGCCATTCACAACCTCTATGTCATTGCGCAGTCCTGTAGCCTCTGTGAATCTCCTTAACAGCCCAATGGGACAAAGAAACAGTACTCAGTTTATAGCATTTTTGTGAGAATCACTTACCATTGCCTTTGGTTTTTAGTAAAAGTTCAATAAATGGTAGCCATTGCTCTGTTACATCCTCAGTGCAAGGACCTTTGGAACACTCAGTAAATGTTTGCTGAACAAATAAATAGCATATACAAATCAATAAGAAAAAAAAGACACCCCACAGGAAAATCAGCAAAGCGTATGGTAGGAAGTACACAGGAAAATGAAAATGTTTGCAAACACATGGAAAGAGGCTCAATCTCAATACTAATAATGGAAATGAAGATTAAAACCGTAACAGATCATCTTTTTTTAACCTTCCAGATTGAAAAAAAAAGTTTAAATGACTAATTCCATCCAGTGTAGGCAAAATTGTGGATAAATCTTCCTATACATGGTCGATAGAGTGGAAATTAGTAAAATAACTGTAGAAAAATATTTGGCAATTGTTTTTAAAATTTAAATATATACATCCAGCATTCCCACTTCTAGGAATCTAGCCTACAGAAATAATATAATACATAGATATGGAAAGATACAGTTTTAAGAATGTTCATTGCACATTGCAATTGAAATAACCTATATATTTAATTGAGAACTACTTAAAATATTAGTCATACATCTATATAACTGAATGAAATAGGTGTATAAAATGTTCATGTTATATATTTTAAGTATATATATTTAGGGAGAAAGGAATATATATCTGGTCTGTATATTTCAGACCAATATAATTATAATATCTAACATTTGTTGAACACTTACTTGTTAGGCAGTGTGGTAAGCAATCTACAGGAAATATCTCATTTAATCCATTAGATGTAAAGTAGGGGATAGGACCAGGTAAGCTAAGATACTTATCATCCCAGTTTTAAAGTGTGACCTATACTATGAAGACTTTGTGAGAGCCATTTAGCCCTGGAAAGGGCTGAGCAAGATGATGTCTCTAGGAGTAGAACAATTAAATTGAGTCTATTCATGGAACTGTAGTGCATGATTCTGCCTCCTGGACAATATTCACAAACTTGTTCTAAATGAAATGCATACTTGCCAATTGGTAAAGAACGATATTCTTAATGTGAGCTTGCTCCTTCCAAAGCCCAGCTATAGAACAAAGTGAGCTCAGGTCTCCCAACTCTGCAGAAGATAGCAACCACATGCTCTCCTAAGTGTCTAACTGTACAAACTGCTGTCTTCCTCACCTCTTCAGCTGCACAGAGGTTCACTATCCAGTATTCCTGTGATGTTGGCAAGTGTCAGCTTTCACACTGGCAGTGGGGCCATGGGGAGGAGTGAGGCATAACCACCTGAGAGGCAAGTGCACGCCACTAGCAGATCTTCACGTTTGGTCGGCTCCTCAGTCATACAGGGGAGTGTGCAAAGATTGAGTACCCTTAGTGCTGTCCTGCAGAGAAAGGGCAAGTTTGAGTGTGAACATGAGTGGAATGGTGTAGGAATATAGTAAAGTGACTGGTGAATTCAAAATTTTGACCACATACTCACAGTTATGAAAAATTTTGTTATTACCTTTTCTGGAAACATCAAACAAGTGACTCTTATAACTGCTCTAATTTTAACTTATATTTTTTGTACTCAACAGAGGTACATTCCATTCCCAAATTATCATCTGACCAAAAAAAAAGTGTTTGTCAATAGGTACAAGTTCAAAATACAAAATAAGCTCTGATTTTCCCTATCTGATAAAGATTAATAAATAAAAACATATCTTGGAAAATCATGTCTGAGACACTGCCTCTCCAGTTGTGCCATCTATTGGGATTAGTTTGGATAAATGGTACTGTGAATAGGCAGTACCAGTGTGAAAAATGGCCATCAGAGAGGATGAAAGAATTGCAATCACCTATTCCAAGAAAGGATAAAAACCCACTTCCTGCCTGTGTCAGATGACTAGAGTATTGATTTGGAAATTGATGACTCCTTGTTCCCAGGATCAGCACAGAGAAGTATACCTTCTTATATGGGCTGCAGTCAACCCATCCGAAAGTGGTGTTAGATAATTAAATATTTTTAAAAAGGGAGGCAGGAGGGTAGAACACAAGTCTGTTTTACTCTACTGGAAATGTTTAACCGTTTCATACATGGGTAATTTCTACCAACCCTGACCTGAACCAAAGCCTCTCTATTCCTTCTGGAAAGCCCACTCACATCCTGAACAGGTCTAATCCTTCAAGTGTCGCTGGCCTGGGCTCTTACACTGGGATCTCAAACAGCAACAACCATCTCCTGTCCTTGAATTTTGAAGAGAAGAATATTTGAATGGAGTGTGAAGAAGAGACCAATCCACAATGCAACCTCTGTCTTTCCTGCAAGCTGGACCCAGGCCAAAACAAAGGTTCCTTTCTGCAAACCCTCTTAGAGACTGCCTGGTAGTAATTAGTGTTCATTCTGACCCATATCAGTATCTCTCCCTTGCCTCCTACTATGTGCCCATTCCTGGAACGAGCTGTTGTCCTGACCTGGGCAAGCATATAAAGAAATATTCTGCACCTGGTACATTCACATTCTCGTACTCATAGCTGTCCACCCTTTTATCCTATAAAATTCTTTGGCACCTGCCAGGTGATATGAGTATCTGTTTTGTCTTTTCCTAAGACATGCCTGGTACACAAGTTTCCCTTAACATACTCCATTAATTACCAGACTGGAATCCCCAGCCTCTTTCTTCTTATCTCTGCTTATGGAGGTAGATTTTCAGTCTCAAGGCCTTTTTCCTGGGTCTGTGTGTATAAACAGGGAGATACTGGCTACTTATTTCTTTTTGAAAAGGCTAAATTTCTAATTGAGAAATTAGTGTCTCTAATAGCCAACTTGACTGAAATGTTTTGGGTATGCTAAAGAATTTTTAATACCTGCTCTTATTTCTAAAGACAGAGGGATTCGTTTCACTTCTATTTACCCCATCCATTTCCAGCAAAGATTGTCTTTGAAAGGTGCTCAAGAAGACAGACCCATTAAAGTACCCAGTGCTATCAACAGTGGCTCTATGTTAGAGTGGGAAAGCAAGACACAGCCAGACTCTTGTCAGAAGAAGACTTAGGAGAAGAAGACAATGGCCACCTCCAATGACTTTTCTGAACTTAAGCCTGTAGTTATTTCTGTTACATTCATCAAATTATTTCAATTTGGGACAGCATTTTAATATAGAAAAAATGTGAAACTCTAGCTTATGTCAGACATTTGAAATTATGCTGATTGCTGGCATATTTTAAAACATATCAAATAAGACAAGCATCAGTGTATGACATATTTTTACACAAAGTGTATTGTAAGGAACAAGTGAAAGGAAAAAGTGTCAACAAATTTCTTTATAAAATTTGAAAGACAAATGCACAGAATTGCAGTAGGTGTATTAACTCCATGTGGAATTTAAAATAACTTTTGTGGTTTATAATCCTTTTAAGAGTCGATCTGGAAAATTGCTTTGGAACAATGAAAACATGAAATCAAATCATAAAGCAGCCTATCAGATAAAGACTGTAACACAAATGGGCATACTTTATCCTGCCTGTTCAAAATGAGAGCCCATTTCTATTCCCTTTATAAGCACAAAGGGTCTACTAACTTGCCTTTTAATAGTCATTATTTCCTTTGCAAATTTTTAAGTTATTTTAAAACATTAATCTGATTGTATTTGTTTTCTCTTCACTATTTGCTTAGTGGTTCAATTCTTGCATGTATTCTGTAAAAATAATAAAAATCACATCAGTATTGATGGGCAGAAAGCCATGGTGTTACAAACCAGCTGTTGTGAGGATTGGATCGAAAATGGGGTTTTATAGGGCAAAGATTTTACTTTGAAATTATCATCTTAGGGTTTGAATTCTCCTGATAATCAGTGTAGGCCAGGCACAGACTAGATAGCAAGATTAGAAACTACATCTTCTCGTTAGGCTTTATTTCTTCACTATTCTGTGCAATTTTTCAGAGGACATTGAAATTCTCTGCTGTAGTCGCCATGTGCCTGGGTTTTAATGTATGGCAGCATATCCCAAGGGCAGAGCAAATTATTCTACCTGAACCCTTTATCTATAAGCAGCAATACTACAGGGCGATATAAAATAGGAGACAGATTTATTTAGACATAAACAATGTAAAAAATATTATTCAATACAAGAAACATAAAATCCAGTATCCCAATAAATCTAGCTGGCAAGCCTTACCTTATTGCTAAATGATTGCACAAAAGAACAAACTTTCTTTAATGTTTCCAGGTTGACAAATGCAATATGTTCTGTCTATAGCCTCCTAACTTTGTCAGAAGCTGTAAAGTCCTTCTCTCTTGTGTGCCAATATTTCTGAGGAGATTTGCAGGATTTCAGAGTCTATCCTGTTGCAGAGTCCCAAGGCCTTGGCCTTGTATTTGTCCCCTGATATTTATGAAAACAGTGAGCACTACCCGAGTTGCTTATGTTTTGTCTTAACATTATTAATCAATTATAAAAATGGTCTGGGCCAGCGCATCTCAAGCACTAACGCGCAAACAAATTACCTGAGGATCTTGTTAATAAAGCAGACTCCGAGTCAATTATTCTGTATGAAGCCTGGCATTCTTTGTTTTGAACAAGTGCACAGATGTAGCCAATATTGCACGTCTGCAGATCATACTTGGTGTTGCAAGGATCTATGTGGCCTCCTTTTCAGAAGAGAAAAACCTGACACAGACTTGATTTAAAAACTTAAATTCCCACAGATACTTAGGACCATTGTGTTAAAACATTTATTAAACTCTTAGTAGGTGCCAGGCCTGGGTCAAGCAACTAGGACACACGGATGAGGTGCCACAGTCCCCTCCTCGTGGAGCTCAGAGGGTCGTGGGGAGCCAGCCCAGAGAGGGGGACAACTTACACAGAGCTCACAGCCAGGCCAGAATTCGTGCTTCCTGAAGTCCAGTTCATGGTTCCACATGGCCTTCCAGACTCCTACATTCTTCACGGCTCTCTCAAGTCCTTCCTACCTTCTTCCACCCTTCCAGGCCTGTATCCTCCACCTTCTCTAAACTATTTGGTGACTCCCTCCATTACAGAAGCCTAGTCAAGAATGACTCATTCTTTCCTGAATGTTATTCTGTAAGTAATTGTGAAGTCCTTGAAGGGATTTAGCAGGAAAATGGCATTAGAGATGCTAGAGTTTTGTTTGTTGACTTACATAAGCAGCTCCTTGAATAGTGTCTGCAGTAAGAATTCAGAAAGCATTTGTTGAATGAATGTTGTTTGTGTTCATTTTAGATAGACTAACTACTTGAAGTGAGAGGAATGGATTAGGTGAGAACAACTTTTCCTTGTGAGGGTTAGGGAGAATAGGTTAGCCACCTGTTCTATGCCCCTACACCAAGCCCTGAGGCTGATTTATCTAATCTCATTAAATGCTTCTAATAATCAAAGACGGCAGTAGTTACAAACTCACTGCTGTCTGAGTTTAAATCCAAGACTCTCTAGCCTCAGCACCTTTGTATTTTTAGTTTGCTGTGGCTTTAAAAGCATGTTACATACATGATGCTTACACAATGCGATATTAAACAAATGCATGCTGGATGCAAGTATGAAATGACAACAGAAAGTATAGCAAAATGATTAAGTATTTAAATTTAGGAGTCAAACAGATCCAGTTTCAAATTCTGCTTTAGTCACTTAATAGTGAACTTGAGCAAGTTAGTTAACCTGAGTCAGGCCCCCCTTCCATGTATGGCAGCAACAATGCCTACATCACAGAACTGCGTGAGGACAAAGAAATGCAACGTATGGAAGGCATTTACCGGAATACTTAGCATATACCTGATGTTCAAATTGTTTTTCAACTAGAATGTCGTAAATTAATAAACTAGGGATTTCTCAGAATAAATGCAGGACAGTTTATTTGGCTTAATTCTAGGCCTGCCTGAGAACCATGCCCTGAAAATGCTTTCTAGCCCACAATTCTTTGTTTTCTCAGCTCAATAAAGAGGGCAGTCATAAAACTGGCCTACCTCATCAGTGTTGTAAGAAATACCGAATTCCAATGTCTAAAATAGTTTGAAAAAATGCAAAGTACTACGTATATTCTAACTAATAATTATCTTTTCCTCAAAGATCCAATCCAAAGCTACTCTAGCAAGCTACCAATTGAGCAGTCTTTCTCTATCAGGCACTTGTCAATCAGTGCAGTTGAAATGCTCCCAAATGGAATGGGAATACATTCTGGGGGGTTTCCATAGCAACCTATAGACTACTTAAGAATGCCTTAAGCCTGCAAGACTCAGTTCTGTTACAGTCAAGATAATCAATCACAATATCAGACCAACTTGCAGTATAATTTAAACCAATCTCAATTTTTATTGAGCACATAATACTTTATATAATACTTTTCTCCATAGGGTGCCTTTTACCTTTTGTGAAAATTCAAATAACCTGCTTCATCTGGTGACCACTACCCCACCATCTATGCCTAACCACATCCTGTACATAAATACTTATCTCATAAACATATCTCTCTTTGAAAATATTTCCTTGAAGATACACGGAAGACCAAAGTCTTGGAATACTGTTAAATTTTTCTGTGTATTTTTGATACAAGACCAAATGAAAATCTTAGTATTATTTTGCAAGAAACACTGGGTGATTATTTGATGAGAGTTGCATATTTTCTTTGAACTCAACTTCAGTTAACGTGATTGGTGATTTCTCTGCAGAGATGTAGTTGTATATAGCGGAAACCAGGACAGTAAACATTTAACATATTAACGTTGCACTTTCCTATCAGAAAAGAAGGCACAATTAAGTTGCTCTGGTTAAGCACATGATGAAAAAGAAGATAGTGCTGACAGCCTGCATCCTCCAGATACAAAGGAACAATTACTTTCTTTTTCTTTTTTACTTTTGAAAAATGTTTTATTATCAAAAATTTCAAACATGCACAAAATTGGAGAGAATTACACATAAACCCATCATAAATTAATAAGCATTTGCAACTCTTGTTGTATTTATCTCTGTTTCTGTTTTACCAGTTTTTTTTTCACATGGACAAAACCAAAGGGGGGTAGGACCAAGGGTGGGAAGAGGGGATGGCTCGGGTTGGGGCGAGTGGAAGGGGTAAAATGGAGACACCTGTACTTGAACAGCAATTAAAAAAAGAAAGAAACGAGTTATAAGCAAATTTCTGCCCTCTTATCTCCCCTGTAGCATTCACTATGTACCCCTAAAAACAATTTTGTGACAAATCCACAATAACAATTACACATCTAACAAAATCAACAATTATTCCTTGGGATCGTAATATCTCAATCATTATTAAATTTCCCAAATTACCTAAAACTTTCCATAGCTGGTAAGTTTGAATCATATCTAAACTAGGCCCATGCACTATGGATTTCATGTCTCTCAGATCTGTTTTAATCTTAGAAATTTCTGCTCTTTTTTCTTTATTGCTACTGAATTGTGACAGAAACCAAATTTATGATCCCAAAGAATGTTCCCACTTTCCAGATACAGTTTATTTCCTTGCACAGGGCATTTAACTTGTTCCTTTATCCCTATAATTTCTGTAAAGAGAAGTTAAACTTGGACTTAGCTTTTTTTCAGTTCTTTTTTTTAATGTTCAAGTACAGTTGTCTCCATTTCCCCTGACATCTCTCCCCACCCCAGCCATCCCCACCTCCCACCCTTGATCCCACCCTCTTTCAGTTTTGTCCATGTGTCCTTTATACATGAGGAACAATGACTTTCAAATCACTATTTAACTTCCAGGAAAATCTTTCCTTCATTCAGTCAATGATGCCTTTAGAATATATCTCAGTTGCACATCTCAGCCCACCTTGGACAAATCCTAAAGCCTTTGTGGGCTGCTTTACGTATATTTGTGTGTAGTTTGTGTATTGACTTCTTTGCCTTCTGCCCTGCAATGCCCATTAATGATAGTTCAGGGATTCTTTTCTCCTCTTCTTACCCCTAAAAAGACCTGCTGCTAGTTTTGAGAATTGTGAAAATTTTCCTGATATTTATATAACAAGATGAGAAAATTATTTGCCAAAATTCTAGAAAAAAAATGCTTTCCCAAGCCAGTTGAGCAAAAAAGTAGACAATATTTTGGTATCAGTCAGGGTCCTTTGGTTGGAGCTCTACTGGCTCATGTAAAAAAGAAAGAAATGGTGTAGCTGAGAGAATTGAAGGAAAGGCTTTAGAAAGGAAAGGCAGGGGGCACACTATAATAGGCAGTTTCTTGGGGTGCAACTGGCTGGGTGAATCAGCTCCAGCTGACTCCAAATACTGGGAGAGAAGAGCTGTTTGGCCCAGCTTATATCCTGAGGTCCTTCTACCAGAGACTGTAGGGCACCTTGATTGAAAGTTTGCCGAAAGTCATGTAATGGGTATGAGAAGGAGAATGGAGGCACTATTGACAAAGGAAAGGGATATGAAGAATAGGAAGCCGAA
>PVKM010005592.1:0-47313 GCA_004027735.1 Carollia perspicillata
AAAAGCAAAGGCTGGTCTCCATTTACAATCTTGTAAATCAGCTTTGAGGAGAGCAGAGATTATTCTTGGCAGAAATATGTCTGTTCAGTGCCTATTTTAATTGGAAATGTTTCGGTATGTGAATGTTTTATTTTCTTTGAGGGAAAACAGGCTCTAATTGGAATGTTCTGGGAATAGTTAACACTAAATGGGCAAAGTAAGACCTCTAGGCTCAACTTTTGAATGGGAAATGGGAGTGCCGAAACCAGAAAAGCGGTGTCCTTGCTGCCTGTCACTACCAGAACCAATAAGTAGAGACAAGGATTGAATATTTATGGGTGCTTTATTCAGATACTGGTGATCTGTACCCTCAAAAATCATCTTAACATTTCATCTTAAGCCAACCTTTTTATAAGTAGAAGAAAGAATAGGTCAGGACATTGGGAAAAAAGTTAATTAGATAAAGAGTTCAGTAGGGGGGCAGTTTTCCTAGTACTTCTTTATGTGTTGTTCAACAATTCTTTATCCCTGGAACAGGATGGCTCAGATACCACCTCCATCTGTTGCAAACCCCCAGGGCGCAAAGGCAGAATTGCTTGTGGACCTCCTGGAGTCACAAGTTCCTGTGACTCATTCAGTTCCTGGAATGACAGCTTTTCATGTGCATTAATCACTTAAGCCTATCAGCTATGACTGGACCTAAAATCTTTAACTCTTGAGTTCCCCTATCATTATGAGCTGAATTGTTTCCCCCAAATTCATATGTTGAAGTCCTCACCCTCAGTGCCTCAAAATGTGATGAGAGCACCCTATGTACCCAATGTTTATGAGAAAAATCAATGTGGTGTCACATATGAAAAGAGAGGGCAGAGGGACTACCTTGGTACATGACTTCTCCCAACACAAGTCACTGGGAGGAGAAAAAGAAAGGAATTAAATGCTGATGGAAAAATGGCGGGGCGGAAGGGAGTCCTCTATGGTGGGTCACTCCCCCCCACACGCCCCCACCCTTGGCTACTCACCGCCAAGTCCCATGATTCTAGCAAGTCACGTCATAATGGAAACCTGAGGATGCCACTTGCTTTGTTCTAGGTTGATCCTGGTCTATTAAAAATAACTGAGAACAAATACTTCAGCATTCTCTAATGTACCCACTTAAGAACTGAGGTGTTAGATCAAATAACTATATAATGTCAGATAGAATAAAATATCTGGCTACACTGAATACAGATTACATCCATCATTTCTCCCTGTTCTAGAAGGCCGATAACTGCCAAAACAGATTACATTAATTCGACAAGAGGTAGTTCTCCCAGACTTACACTAGTAACTTTTCCACTTCTGTTTGCAAATCAATCACAAAACATATTTTTCCCTTTCAGAAATTTCTGAATCAATCAACAGACATCATTGTTTACACTCCAAAGATAACCTTTTCCTTTTTTACATTTAGGTCTTTTCTTGTAAACAGTGTTAAACAACTCATTTAGTCGGCTCTGACGGTATACCCTACATACAGTCCATCATAAACACAAAAGCTATGTTACTGCTAATGGGGGAAAACACCATCGCTTGACAAAGACACTTTGGCTGAGTGTCTGTTGTAACCAAACGCAGGTCTGGCTGCCTGCTGCTGTGAAAGCCAGGACTTCAGAGGCAGGTGCTGATGTAAAGGAAAGTGGTTAATCTTCAGGTGCCAACCACCTGGAAGATGGGGGACTCACATCTCGAAGCCCATCTCCACCTCTCAGTGGAGGCAGAGGTTTTTATAAGGAGGGAGAGGGGAGCAGAACAAGGAGATCAAGGTGGGAGGGGGGTTGAAAAGTCTTCTACATGCAGATGAGCACAGTCCTTTCAATAAGGCAAATGATGGTCTGGTGTGCATCAGCCTGGTGTAGTCATCCTGGAGTCACGTCATCCTGGCTCCAGAGTTGAAGGCCAGCAAATTTCCTGGGACTGGGATGTCTGAAGGTCAGAGCCTGTATCTTTTGAAGGTAGTTCCTAGGATTCATACATAAACCTGCTATGTATCTGCAAGCTACATGTTAGAGTGAACAGTTACAGATACAATGTCAAAAGAATGATGGGGCGGGTTACAATTTCCCACCATTACAATTTTCCACTGTTACACTATGAGGAGGAGCCTGTCAACATTCTGTTAAAACTGAAATACTATCAATCTGACAATCTCTGAACATAGGTTTCATTAAGATCCTACAATAGTCTAGACTTACATTGATCCTTTTCATGCAAATCTTTATAAGTGAATATTGGTCATTAATGCACATAATGTTGCCAGAGATATATTAGTCAGGTTCTCTAGAGAAACAGAGCCAGAAGAATCTATTTTGTTTGTATAGAGATATATAAATATTTTGAGAATACATCTATCATTCCATAATGTATTTGTCATCTATATATTTTAAGGAATCGGATCATGAGATTGTGCAGTCTGGGAAGGAGAAAATCTGTAGGCATTACAGCAGGCTGGCTGGGAGTTCAGGTGAGTTGATGCTGCTGTCTTGAGTCTGAAATCCATAGGGAAGCCCAGCAGCCTGGAAACTCAGAAAAGGTTTCTGTGTTTCACTCTTGAGGCAGGATTACTTTGAAAACTCAGGAAAACTTAGTCTTTGTTTTTAAGGGCATCAACTGATTGGGTGAGTCCCACCCACAGTATGGAAGTAATCTGCTTTACTTAAAGTCTACTTATTATAACTGCTAATCACATCTAAAAAGTACCTTTACAACATCTAGATTGGTGTTTTCAGTGTCATAGCCTTGCTAACTTGACACATCACAAAGGGAATATTAATGATCTAAAACAAATTATTGTACTTATAAATATGTTTATTTATACCAATTACAAATAAGGTCAGATATGCAGAATTACGGACTGGTGCTGGGAGGGTGGGCACATGTCCTACATCAGCTGTGTGTTAAAGCCAGGCACAACTGACAGTGAATTGTTCCTTTGGCACTAACTTATGCGAAGCTAACTTAGAGATGTTCAGGTTGCTTTAAAAATTAACAGTGCAAAATCGACAAAGTTGCTTTGCTCTACTAGGAGTCTGATAGGCAAGTGTTTGTTCCTCATTAAATCACTGAGGATGCCTGTACAATAGATAGACCTAGAGCCACATGTAGCAATAAAGAATTTCTCAAACAGTGCTAAAGCAAATCTGAAGTAAGAAGAATGCCCAGGCCCTGACTGGTGTGGCTCAGTTTATTGGGCGTTATCCTGCAAAGCGAAAGGTTGCAGGTTTGATTCCCAGTCAGGGCACATGCCTGTGTTGTGGGTTTGGTCCCCAGATGGGGCACATGGGAGAGGCAATCGATTGGTGTTTCTCTCCCTCTTTTTCTCCCTCCCTTTCCTTCTCTCTAAAAATAAATTTAAAAAATCTTTAAAGAAAGAAAAATGTTCAGTGAGGGAAAAGGAAAACACACTTAAATAAAATGAATATCACCCAAATGCTTTGGACTGCAGATGAGTAGGAGTGGTGTTAAAACATGGCTCCATAATTCTTTTCTTTAAGTAATCACCAAGGATATTTTTATTACTGATTTTTAGGAGAGCAGGAGAGAGAGAGAGAGAGAGAGAGAGAGAGAGAGAGAGAGAGAGAGAAACAAACATCGATATGAGAGAGAAGTAGTGATCGGTCACCTCCCATATGTGCCCTGACCAGGTATCAAACCCGCAAACTAGGTATGTGCCCTGACTGGGAATCAAACCCCCAACCCACTGGTGTATGTGATGATGCTCCAACCAACGGAGCCAGCGGGCCAGGGCTGTAATTCTTTTGACATTCTCCGTTGAGTTTATGTCTTCTCCTCTGACTCTGGACTCTGATTGCTTGACCCACAGAATATGGCAGAAGTGACATTGTGCTTTTTCTACATATAGGTCTTAAGAAATGGGCAGTTTCCATTTCCTGCTTGTTAGGATGCTAACTTTTTTGGAACCTAGTCAACATGCTGTAAGGAAGCTTAGGCTGCCTGAAGGGAAGGGATGGACAGCCCGCGCCAGTGTGCCAGCTGTGTGAATGATCATCTTGGATCCTCTCGCCCTAGCTGCGCTGGTCCAGCTGACACCTGCAGAGCAGAGGTGAGCTCTCCTCACTGAACCGCGTCCAAAGTACACATTTGTGAGCAAAATGAATAATCATTGTTTTAAATATTTAAACCATCGAGTGTTGGGTTGGATATGCAGTAGTGATAAACCCTAGACTAGAAGATGCGTGGCTGGGATCTGGGCTGGACCTGGAGGGGAAGTAAGATCTCGCTGATACTTAGTGGACAGGCAAGGGACAGATGTGGACAAGGAGCTCTGATTCCATGTGGGGAACTGCGGAGTGCTGCGGTGTTGGGCTGAGATGCAGGGCTAAAGTATGCGGGTTTGAAGTGGAAGTTAGTCATTCATTGACCATAGGATCAGGTCAGGAGGAAAACGCGGAAATCAGATCAGAGCATTTGGGCTATAGGTCAGTATCCAGGAGTTCAAGCCAAGAGAGAGAAAAAAATGGAAACACAATTCAGGACAAGAGAATAGATTTCAAAATCTAGAATGGTAAACATGGTGGTCTAGCTGGGTCATATGGTCATTCATGATGTGGGAGGTCAGGCAAGAGGAACCAGGGACTTAGGTCAAAAGTCTGAGTGTAGGAAGAGGTAAGACCAGCAAGAACAGGTCAAAAGTCTGAGTGTAGGAAGAGGTAAGACCAGCAAGAACGCTAGTACTAGTAACAGTGGCAGTGGCAAAAAGAGAAGTTTCACAGCGTTGGAGTCAAATCGTTCCAAGGCTGGAGTCCATGATCACTCATTGGAGCTAGAATTGAGATTGGGGCTCAGCTCAAAGAGGGGCAAAAAGAAATGCCAGAGTGTGTGGGATGAGCTCATATGTACTTCTATTAGTTCGCATAACTAGTGAATAATCTAGGAATCCTTTGAGCATATGTACAAATAGACAATGGAATCTCGTACAATTTAACATTTATACATGGGCTTGTCTTTTTTTGTTCCCCAAGAAAGTTGATGAGTATCTTTAGAAAGCAAATTGTATTCTAGAGGTTCCTACAGAGGGCATTAATCACGAGTAAAAGCACTAGATAAAGCATGTAGTATTTACATAGAGATAATTGACTATTTCCTGATTGCTCATCATACTTAGCGTTGATCTCATTGGATTTTGTCATTTCCCTGCTTAAGGTTTTTTCCTTTTCTGAATTTATTCTAAAAACAATTGAAATATAGCTAAATTCTTTGTTTTTTTCCTCCACATTTCAAAAGCACTTTATTACCAAAATAAACAAAAGGAGAATGACATTTAAATTTTAAAAAGTTACACAAATATGTCAGGAGCCTGAGCCTTCCCCAGGAGAATACAGCTAAATTCTTAAGGTGGCCCGGACAGGATCCTCCCAGCCTGCCGTCCCAGCCTCATTTCTTGCTCTTCTTCCGTCTGGCTCACTGGTTTCCAGAGACAATGGCCTGCTCTCAGGTGTGTGAAGGGTCCAGGCTGCCTGCTAAGTCAGGCGCTTGGCACACGCTCCTTCTTCCCTGTGACTGGAAGGCATTTCAATCCACTTTTTCTGATGGCTTCTGTTCATATTCCAGGCCTCAGTTTAGATGTCACATCCTTCAGAGATCCCTAAACTCATTCATCTCCCTTGTGATTCTCTTTTAATAACTTGTTCTTATCACGGCACTTACCACAATTGCAATTATGCATTTGTACTTTTATGTATGGTTGCCTGTCCCACTAGCATGTGATCTGTCAGATGCGGAGACGTTACAGGTGTGGTTTTTATTCATGACTGAGGCTGAGGAAGAGAAAAACAAATTAAAATCCTGGAAAGTGACAGAAGGCAGAAGAGGCAGATAAAAGTGAGAGCAAAACATGCCATCTAAAGAATTAAAAAAGAATCAGTCTGAAGACCACTTATGGAGGGTAAAGTGCTTACTACACCTCAATGGGCCCCAATGACAAGGCTGTAAAATGAGCACTTTTAATGAGAGATCAAGAAATTTAGGATGTGCAGTAATTAGAACCACGTACATTGGTGGTGGGAATGTATATAAAATGGTGTCTTTGGAAAGCATGGCAGTTCTTCAAAAGTTAAACATAGACAGTATATGACTCAGCAATTCCATTTCTAGATATACAGATGCCTTTTCTTAAACAAATATATGTTATTGATTATGCTATTACAGTTGTGCCAATTTTTTCCCCTTTGTCCCTCCCCTGCCTGGTACCCCTTTCCCCCAGCAATCCCTCCCTTGGTTCATGTCCACGGGGTGTACATATAAGTTCTTCGGCTATTCCATTTTCTATGCTATTCTTAACAACCCCCTGTCTATTTTGTACCTACCAATTATGCTTCTCACCCTGTAACCTTTTTCTCCCTTGTCCTCCACCAGCTCATAACCCTCCAAATGATTCCCATACCTATGATCCTGTTTCTGTTGTAGGTGCTTACTTAGTTTGTTTTTTTAGATTCAGTTGTTGTTAGTTGTGAGTTTGTTGCCATCTTAATGTTCATAGTTTTGATCCTTTTCTAGATAAGTCCCTTTAACATTTCATGTAATAATGATTTGGTCATAATGAACTATGTTAGCTTTACCTATCAGGGAAGCCCTTTATCTGCCCTTCCATTTGAAATGATAGCTTTGCTGGATAGAGTAATCTAGGTTGTAGGTCCTTGCTTTTTTCATCACTTTGAATACTCGTTGCCAGTTCTTCCTGGCTGCAAACTTTCCTTTGAGAAATCAGCTGATAGTCTTATGAAAACTCCTGTGTAGTTAACCCTCTGCTTTTCTCTTGCTGCTTTTAAGACTGTCTCTTTATCTTTAACCTTTGGCATTTTAATTATGATGTGCATGGTATGGTCCTTTTTTGGGTCCAACTTGTTTGGGACTCATTTTGTTTCCTGGACTTGTATGTCTATTTCCTTCAACAAATTAGGGAAGTTTTCTTTCATTATATTTCAAATAAGTTTTCAGTTTCTTGCTCTTCCTCTTCTCCTGCCATCCCTATGATTCAGATGTTGGTACATTTGGAGATGTCCCAGAGGCTTCTTATACTATCCTCACATCTTTTGTTTCTTGTTGTTCTGGTTGAATGTTTATTTCTTCCTTGTGTTCCAAATTGTTGATTTGAATCTCAGCTTCTTCCGTTTCATTGTTGGTTCCCTGTAGATTTTTCTTTATTTCACTTAGTGTAACCTTCATTTCTTCCTTTGTGCTGTTGCCGTACTCAATGAGTTCTTTGAGCACCCTGATCACCAGTGTTTTGAACTCTGCATCTGATAGGTTGGTTATCTCTATTTTGTTTAGTTCTTTTTCTGGGACTTTGTTCTGTTCTTTAGTTTGAGCCATATTTCTTTGCCTCCTCATTTGGCAGCCTCCCAGTGTTTGTTTCTGTGTGTATGTAGAGTTGCTTTGACTCTCTGTCTTAGTAGCATGGCCTATTGAAGAAAAGGCACCTGTAAATTGTGTGGGACAGGGCCTTAGGTAATCGCCAGAGTGATGAATGTGGCTTCTTTAAATCCTTGATGGTCAGATTTCCATAGTTTGATTTTCTGATGGTTCTTGGTATTATTTGAGGTTTAATTGTAATTCTATATTAGTTGCAAGTCTATGTATGCCTGCACCATGACTGGAAGTCTCATTATTGTTATTGGTATGTATCTAAGAGAAATTAAAACATTTCCACACAAAAATGTGTATATCAATGTGTTATTCATATTATTCATAGTAAAAATGGAAACAACCCAAATGTCTACCAAATGATGCATAGAACATGATATACTCATGAAGAAGGAATATTATTCAGCCAGAAAAAGGAATGAAGTACTGATATGTGCTGTAATATGGATGAACCTTAAACACATGCAAAGTAAAAGAAGCCAGACACAAAAGGCCACATATTGTATGCTTCCATTTAAATGAAATATCCAGAGTAGTCAAACCCATACAGAAAGCAGATCAGTGGTTGTTTAAGGGTGGGAGTAGGAAGTGTGGGAGTGACTGCCAATGGGTAGAGGACTTTCAGGGGGTGATGAAAATGTTGTAAATTTAGACTGTGATTTTGGTGGCACCACTCTGTGAATATATTAAAAAACACTGAGTTGTTGGGTGAATTTTAAATGTAAATTATATCTCCATTTAAAAAAAGTCGATTCTCAGTACTCGTGGTAGTTAATTATGTTCTATAAAGTTGCTGCAAACACTGACTTAACAAATACTGAGCTTTTGCGCTGAGGGGATATATAAGGTTGGGTTCCTGGAAGTTTTTGTTCACAACAGTATCGTCAGCCTTTCCGTACATACCCTTGTTGTACGTGTTTCTGTTTAAAGATACCTTATTTCAAATACATTGTTGATTTATTAACATCCAACTCATGGCCAACAGCACTGTAACTCATGCCTGAACAAAACTTATCTGAAACATGTATTTTTCCATAAGGCACATCACAGCCTTCTTGTGCTTAAGGAATATAGATAGCATTTTAGCACTATGCTTGGGGACCATTTTAAATAGCTAAATCACCAAGAGAAAGCACAAACATGCTAAAAATATGGCTCTAAATAGGCTGTGAACAGGATACTCATTTATTTACCGCACGGAAGCTGAACGTAGGCAGCGTCGCCTTGTCTGGACTTGGCTGGGAGTGCCTGCACGGGGTGGCCTGCTGCCCTGCGTGCACCCCATGCACTAATGATCTCAAAAGTTCCCCAGGTGTTGTGATCGTAGGGTTGCGATTAAATATTAATGGTTCAGCAGATGAATACGTAAATAATGGAATTCACCAATTAAGGATCCGCTGCGGTTTAGTTTTACTACCAGAAATGTTTTTTAAAAAGTTTTGAATTTCAAGTTCTAAACTTTAATGTTGTCATGATGCTGAAGAGACAAAATGCTGTACTTAAGTTTCGAGAGTGGTTAACAGGAAAGAACGACAAAGGAAAATTTTAGAGGCTTCACACAAACACTCTCAGTTTCATTCGCTCAATATTTCTGAAGAACCGTATTTCATGCTAGTGATTGTTGGGTCAAGGGCACTTTGAAGGTAAAATGTTTATATTTAATCAGCAAAAGTCTGTTTTAAATTTTTAAACACAAATGCAGACTCCTCTCCCAGAAAGAGTCCTTTCCCACCACAGAATTTAATTAAAAGGTACTTTACTTTCAGGTGGAAGAAATACCTGGCTGAGCTCCTATCTGGACCCTGTCTCCTACTTCCCATGTATCTGTAGACATGCTTCCACATACTAGCTGCTGCCAACTTTAATTTCCAAAGTTTTGCAGTATTTGCTTTGAAGAGTATTTTCTGCGCTTTATTAATTTTAGACTAGCTTTCAAGCCTCAAATCCTCTTATAACAGGAAATGTCAGTTCTTGCTCATAGTTTCTTCTAAGAGGCTTTTGCCAAATTCAGAAATTCAGAGATAAATTAGCTGTTTTAGGCTATAAGTAACAATTTTGGCAGAGGGATCAAATTTATAAATATCAAGTGACTAGTACATATCCACATCTGTGAACTTGAATACACATTATCAAGTGTCAGAATTTGACTACGACATGGTACTTTCTGGATTGGTATTTATACCCTTTCTTGGTAACCAAGATTTCTTTGTTTCTTTAAAAAGCTTTTAGCTGTTCTTTGATTGAAATTGGTGAAAGAGTTGGAATCGGCCGATTAACTCAAACCTCCCAATTACAACAGTGAAACTTGGCAGATACACATTTATTCAAGAATTTCAAGCTCTAAGATACTGTGGGGTTCTTTAGCCTCTTTGATCTCTCATAATAAATTGAGTATAGAAGACATTTTAGGCTTCTCTTCACTTTTAAAAAAAAATTCCCAATGCCAGATACTCATTTAACAAGCTCTTCCTGCCTAGAGACCAGTCCAATTACTGTTCTATGCCAATTCCTTAAGTTTCGCAGTTTTATCCCGTCAATCTCACTATTGTTTATGTGGTAGCAACTCCTCTCTTGGTATTTTTCCACTGTCCACGAGCAGCTTTACTCCCTTCTTGTTCTGAAGTAATAACCACTATTAAGGATTACTGCCAATTTATTCAGGGCCTTGTACTATCGAAATGATGGCCCTCTCCATTACTCTCCAGACGAACACAAGCTGACCATGATCTGTTTGCCAAGGACTTCTCACAGTATTTTGACTAACCATATTGTCCAAGGTTTATGTATTCTCTTGCTGGCTTTAAAAATATATTTGTTAATTTTAAATATAGCAACACAAAATGCTAGTAAAGACTAGTAACTAATCTCTATTAAAAATAAGCATTTTATAAATGTTTTCTGGTAGAGTTGTCTTTAATGACTTCCAAATATCCTTCATTAAGATGGTTTAATTCAAAATAAAAAATTAAGGTTTCCAAATTATAAGAATTTATCCTGACATTAAGTGTACCTAACAGGATTTTTGACCCACTTCTTAGTAAGCAGTTGAAATGATCTAACATCAGTGGATGAATGTTGTTCTTAGAGAATTACTTTTATGAAGTGAAGTCACTTTCACCAGGTAGAAGGTTAAGTGAAGAAAAATAATCATTTCACTTTCACCAGGTAGAAGGTTAAGTGAAGAAAAATAATCATTAAAAAAAATTTTTTATAAGAGTTTATTTGAGCCAAACTGATGATACTTGCCAGGGAGTGAGATCTCAAATGCTCCCCCGAAACTGTAACTTTTAATAGCTCAAACATTCTACATTTTTAAATAGCTCATAAAAATTCTATAATTTGAGGTATTCTTTATGTAAAGTAACAATAAAAATGTGTTCATAAATAAAAGCACTTGACAAATAAAATAATTGATAGAAAAATATAGAGCACTATTACCCATAACAAGAAGTTATAAGTTTTCACCAGTGCAGCCAGTGAACATTTTTTTCTAGGGCAAATAAAGGCTTATATGACAAGAAAATAAAAGTATACTGAGAAATGTGTCATTTTATTAAAGATGAAAGGACAAATCAGAATTTCAAATTCAGATTTTTGAAACTTTTTATTTATATTCTGGTCTTACAAATGATCATTGTTAAATTGGCTTTTTAAAGAATGTAAAGCACAAGAATTTGCTAAATGTCAGATCCACACAAATCCTCAAAAGGTTTTCTGTGTAGTCTTCATTAACGCAACTCTTGGTGAATATTTCACTCTTACAGTAGATCTTAAATCTGTTTCACAATAGCAAAGCCATAAAATTTTTATGCTGTTCATTCATTATGTATGTACTAGAGCATTTCTATTAAAAGCAAAGCTGGGTAATACAAAAATATGGAGAGTCTGAGGATCAAGCAATCTGTTGAGGCTTGGTATATCTCATTTGCTTTGTAGTTCATGGTCAATACTTTCAAAGAGCACACAGCACATGAAGCATAGCAGTAATCATCTCTCTTATAACCTCCCTAATTTAAAAATCTGTTGTTCATAAAACTGGACCAATTAGCACAAACTATCATTTGCATAATTAACCACAAGTCTATTACAAAGCACTTTGTTAGTGGTATCAACAATTGTAAGGGGATAGAAATTTATAAAACATGAGTTTTGTTAAACTTGCCAAGTCCTTAGATATCAAGGGCTGTGCTATTACTTTACCTTTTAATTGATGTTTAATACCTCACAGTAAAAGACTGATCAAAGGGTGGGAGCAAAACTAAATTATTTTCTAGGTGCTGAAACATTTCATTTGATAAGGCAGTACAAGGATAGGATACAATTCAATCAGGATTTATATGCGTTCCAACTTTTCGCTCAGAAATTCTTCTACACTGTCTGTGTTCCACTTGAGGATGCTTAGTTCTTCAGCAATGTTCCCATTGTCGTCCAAAAGCTTTAGTACAGGGTCTGAACCACGAACATACTACAAAAAGAGAGGGGCACCACCACCATTATTATCTGCTTAAACAAGCCTTCTCAGCCTCAACCAAAATCAAACCAGTGCAATCCAGCTTACCTAAATAGTAATACAAAAAAGCATTTAGACATAACATCACAACAGGTATTAAAGTCTTTGGGAAAGAATTTAATGAAATTTCATTAAAAAATGACAATTAAAAAATTACAGTTTACCTCTAAAGAGAAAAACACTTGTTAGCACAACATAGTTTACTTGGGATTTAAGCTTATTATTGACTGTAACAAATATTTATTACATACATAATATTGTTAAACTCTCAAAGAGCTTAAAATCCCATGATAGAAACATATAAGTTCAAAATAATTAATGAGAGAGAATGATTATATGAAATCAATGCTAAAATAAGCTGTCTAAATAAATTACCAGATAGAATTCTGCAACGGACCCTAAAAATTTTCTCTAGTTTAAGAAATCTAATAATTTTGTTGTGATCAGTTTAAAATTAGGCTAGATTTCTGAAACTTCTGACCCTCTAGCCGGGTCCCATATTTCACCAGAGAGCTCTGAGAAATACTAAATCTGGGAAAATGCGACCACAAACATGACCTCATTCCTTAAGACATCAAACACCAAAAAAGAAGGAAATTCATGCTGAGAAAAAAGACATTCCATTAAAATCACCTTACCTTGATTTGTAGTCCTCTGAATAGCTTGGGTTTATCACTTCTGACAAAAGCTTAAGAGAAAAGAAAAAGATTCAAATTGTCCACTTCTAAATCCAAGCTAGACACAAAGATCAAAACAAAAAGTAGAAATGAACTCATAATAAAACACTAAATCCTATGTGGAAAAAGTAAGGAGATTTAAATATACATATAAAGATATATACCCTTCAGTGGGGAAACAGAATATTTTAAGATGTTATTTTAAATTAATTAAAACCCCAAATTCCAATGGGATTCTGAGAGCTTGAAAAAAATGATAGTAAAACTCAGCTAGAAAAGTGTATGTGTGAGAATAGTATAGTTTAGAAAAAGTAAGATGTGGAAGAAAAATCTGTTCACAATTGCTTTTTAACGTATGATATTGATACCAGAATAGAAAGAAACAGATAAGAAATCTAGGGAGCTACACATATCTGTAGAAATTTTTTAGTTTGGTAAAGCTACCAAATCAAAGAGAAGGAGGCAAGTGAGGGAGACACTGATTACGTGTGTGTGCATCTAGGGTGTGTGTGTGTGAATTATTCAATACATACTTTTGACAATAAATACTAGGTAGAGAAATGAACTAAGGACAGGAACATGTCATGTGCAAATATATATTATATATGGTCAACAAACATTTGAAATAAATGTTCAGCCTAATAATCGAGTAAGTGTCAAATAAAACAGTGAGATATCCTCATTTAAAGTGACAAAAATTAAAAACAAAATTTAAGATCAGAGAGAAGAATTTTGCTGGGGTTTAGTTGTGGAGAAAACATGAATAGACACATCCTTCCTGATGTTTAGCAAAATGAACCAAAAGTCTTAAAAATGTATATACTCTTTAAACCTGCAAGTCCCCTTCTAGGAATTTATTCTGAAGAAATAATTACACAATAATGTGAAGATATATTACATAAGATCCTGCTAACCAAGTCCAGAAATTTGGAATAATCTAAATGTGTAAAGGCTGTTGCTTAACTAAATTAATATGAAACACACTGTCAAATGCATCCAATCATTAAAAATCATATTAATCCCTACTTAATGACATAGAAGCAAACACACATATAGTTCAGTTTGTTTCCTATGGATGTTAAAAAGATGGATAAACATTTTTATATTTTTGTGTTCATATATATTTATCCATAAATATATATTTACAAAGGAAAAAAGCCCAGAAGCACTAAACAGAATCTTTAAAAAAAAATTAAGTGGGAAATATAATACTTAACAGTGATAAACAACAAAAATGTTAACTATTATTATTTTAATGGTGGGTTACATGTGGAGCATAGGGTTTGGGGATGTTTTAAATGGACAGTTTTCCTTTTTGGGGTGGTTGTTGATCTACATTTTACCAATTTTTTAGTAATGATCACATCTAATAGTTCACGTTAAAAAATTTAGAGTATATTTTTCTAAAATAAAAACTAATGAGATGTTTTATTTAGATATTTGATTGTTCTTAATCCCAGTTCTATGTTATAATTTACATCATTCATTACTTTGATTTTTATAGTGACATATGCTTTTTAGAACTTACTTTTTAACCTTAGAATTAATTAGCAAAAGCACTATAGCCATGATCCATTATGAAGGTCTTCATATACTTGCATTAAGATAACACAAAGACTAGTAAATGTTTTTTCTCTTTCTTTTAAGATTTTGAGGACTTGTTGGAAGAGAGTTATATGTCCCATCTAAATTTCCCCTACAAAATTTAGTTAAAAATAAAACTGATTATGCTATTCTGACTTATTAGAATATCTTCTCCATTAACTTTATCCTTTAGGATTTGTCCAAATGCTCTGCAGACTCCTGAATCCTCAAACGAGAATGATCTTATGATATGCCTTTGCATTTTACCATCCCTTTGTCTATGTGCACACCTGTGCAAAACACCGCGAAGCACACAGTATGTTCTTTACTACATAAATAACCTCTCTGGGGAAAAGGACTGTTCTTTTATCTGCTGTATCCATCCACAACAGAGCCTAGCACATTTAATAATTTTCATTCATTCAACAGATTTTTAACGGGCTGGAATGAGTGAACAAATTTGAAAGAAATATTAAGATGAGTCACCAATGCCTATTTTCATTACTTCTTTCTACTGCTCTCTGCTAAGCAGAGATCCATAAACCTCCTAATTTTGAACGAGGAGAATACCTGTTAAATGCCATAATAGCAAGTCACATTTTACAGACAGCAGATTAATAATTTAACAGATATTTGAGTACTTATTATATATGCATGGCAGTAGGATAGGCTATATGGGAATATAAGGGACTTGCAAAAAGACCTAAGAGTAAATTATTTTCTAGTTTACTTTCTACTACTTAAAAATAGCACAATATCAGTTTGGAGATTCCTAATCCAGTCACTCTATTTCTAGAAAATGTTCTTAACACCAATTTAATTATTTGTCAGTTAGAAAGGCCATTTTGTAAACCCTTCAAAGTAATGAAAAAATACAGAAGTCATGAGAAAACAGATTAAACATTTCAGTATTTCTCTTGAGACTCTTATCAGCACTCATTTGGGCAGCCCCCTTGGAGAAGTTGTTCTGCTATTCACACTGCTTGGAAAGTCATGTGACTCCTCTTATAATTCAGAGACTCTTCAGAGTTCACTATAAAGAGTAGTTAAAAAGATCTACCCTCTTCTGTATTCCAAAAAGAAGACAGAAGGGAGTATGAAGGGGTAATGGAAATGATGTGTCCTGAGGCTACAGAAAAATGAATTACGTTATTTTCAAAATCAGAAACCGGTGAAAATGTATATAAAAAAGAGACAAAATATACTCAACTAGATCTAATAATATACCTTTGATCACCTTATAAATAGTCCTACAATGTATTGGTTGTAATATTTCGTTTGATTATAATGGCTTATGGAAGAGTGATTAAGACTTGTGAACTGTCATAAAATTATGTGGGATGACAATTAGATGTTTTCCTGTTGATCAAAAGTAAATATACTTAAATCAGAACATTTCCAAATAAAAATGTCATAACCAGAAACAACAATAAAAAGAGAACAACAACAAATAACAAGGGAACTGAATTCTCATGTGGTCAATGAAAGCGACTGCGATCTAAAAGAGTATTTCTAAAATTGGAGTGCAAAATTATATGTCATTTGGGTCCTACCAATAAGACAATTTAAAAGCACTTAAAAACATTCAGAGAAGGGTGATCTAAATAATGAAGAGAACCTGGGGAGACTGGAGGTACAATAATGAAGAGAACACAAACTTAAAGGATTATGACTTCTCAGTCAGAATAATAAAGCCAGCAAAGAAATGTCCGATGGCTATAAATTTATCAAATGTATAGAACCATGTAAGGAAGGGCACTTTTCAGATACAAGATGGTGAAGGTGTAAGTGGAAGTTACACGAACCTCCTCCCAGGACCAATCTGGAATTACAATTAAATTGTAGAGAAATCATCTTGAATGACCAACTGAACACTAGCTGGGGAGAAGCCCTATAACCAAGGACAGAGAGAAGAAACCACTTCACCACAGTAAGACTGGGAGGGAGTGCAGAGGAGGCACAAGAGGGCTGGCTGGGCTCCCATGGATGGCAGCTGAAGATCTGGAGGGATGGTCAGGGGGTTCCCCCTGAGAAGTGTGGGGTCTAAACCCCAGGTGGGTTCCCCAGCCTACAGCACCAGAACTGGAAAGGAACCCAAATAACATCCAGCTGTGAGAGCAGCAGGGTTTCTGTGTGCCAGGGAGAGATGGCTGGAGACTCAAAGAGCTTCTTAAAGGGCGAATGCATAAAAGTTTGTGGACACTTGCCCTAGGTTCCAGCAGAGGGAGGGCAGAGTGGACTAGAGACGCTTGAAGAGAGTCTGGGGCTGGTCACACTGGGGAGAGAACTGAAGGAACAGCTACCAGGATCCCTGTGCCAAGTCATTTCCTACACTGCCAGAGCCACCTTTCTCAGGCAGAGCACTCCTCTCTGAATGGCGTCACCCTGAGAGGAAGCAATAGCCCTGCCCCCAGGAATTACTCCACCCCACCCTACAGAGCTGAAGCCGGGCTGATGATTACAGCATGAGGCTAACTCACTGATTAGTTTAACAACTAAGGTGGATCTCTGGGAGCTCCGAGAGACTTCAGCCTACCATCACCAGGGCACTGTGCTGATAAAAGCTGGCTCTGGTGTGCAGCCTGATTCTATCCACACACACCCAGGCCCAGCAGAAGAAGCCACACACTCTGGATTGCGGATAGTTCCATGTAGGTTGACTAGGGCCAGTAACAAGCAGCATCGGACAAAGGTCTACACGAGAGTCTTTGCAGATCTACCTAATACATAGAAACACATACAAAGAAGCAGCCAAAATGGGATGACAAAAAAGCAGACCCCAGATGAAAGAACGAGAGAATTCTCCAGAGGAAGAGCTAGATGAAATGGAGGTAAGCAATTTATCAGATAGAGAGTTTAGAGTAATGATTATAAGGATACTCAAAGCATGAAAAAAAACATAGAAACCATAAAAAAGGACCAGTCAGAAATAAAGAATGCAGTATCTGAGATAAATAATACACTGGAAGGAATAAACACTAAGTTAAATGAAGCAGAGGATCAAATGAGTGATTTGAAAGACAAGGTAAAAAAAATACCACCACCACCCAGGAAGAGCAGCAAAAAAGAATTTAAAAAAAATGAGGAGAGCTTAAGAAACATTTTGGAGAACATGAAGCATAACAACATCTGCATCATGGAAACACCAAAAGGAGGAGAGAATGAGCAATGGATTGAGAACCTATTTGAAGAAATGACTGAAAACTTCCTTAATCTGGTGAAGGAAAAAAGATACACAGGTCCTGGAAGCTCAGAGAGTCTCAAACAAGCTGGACCCAAAGAGGCCTACACCAAGACACATTATAATTAGTGACAAGGCTTAAAGACAAGGGGAGAATCCTAAAAGCCTCAAGAGAAAAAGCAGGTAGTTACCTATAAGGCAGCACCAATTAGACTGTCATCTGATTACTCAACAGAAGCATTTCAGGCCAGAAGTGAGTGGCATGAAATATTCAAGGTGATGAAAAACAAGGGCCTACAACCAAAGATACTTTATCCAGCAAGGCTATCATTTAAAATGGAAGGAGAGCCCTGGCTGGTGTAGCTCAGTGGATTGAGCGCGGGCCTGTGAACCAAAGGATTGTGGTTCGATTCCCAGTCAGGGCACATGCCTGGGTTGCAGGCCAGTTCCCAGCAGGGGACGCATGAGAGGCAACCATACATTGATATTTCTCTCCCTCTCTCCTTCCCTTTCCCTCTGAAGATACATAAATAAAATATTAAAAAAAATAAAAAAAATGGAAGGAGAAATAAGGAGCTTCCCAGACAAGAAAAAGCTAAAAGAGTCTGCTAACACCAAACCAGTACTGCAAAAAATTTAAAGGGCTTGCTTTAAGAAGAAGAAAAGGAGAAAGGAAAAAAAAAAACACAGGAAAAGTCTTTCAATAAAATGGCATTACATAATCTATCAATAATCACCTTAAATGTAAATGGCCTAAATGCTCCAACCAGATGACAGAGAGTAGCTGAATGGATTAGAAAACACGACCCATATATATGCTGCCTCCAAGAGACACATCTCAGGTTGAAATATACACAGACAAAAAGTAAAGGGACAGAGAAAGATAATTCATGCACATGGAAAAGAAAAAAAAGCTGGGATAGCAGTACTTATAACCAACAAAATAGACTTTAAAACCAAGGCTACAGTAAGAGACAAAGAAGGACACTATATGATAAAGGGAACAATCCAACAAGAGGATATGACCCTAGTAAACATTTATGCACCCAACATATGTAAAGAAATTTTTTTTTTAAATTTTAACATTTTTAGAAACGATTTTATTTATTTATTTTTAGAGAGGAAAGAAGAAAGAAAGGGAGAGAAACATCAATGTGTGTTCGTAATTGAACTAGAGACCCTTTTGTTTGCAGGCTGGCATTCAATCCACTGAGCCACACCAGCCAGGGCTAAATATGTGAAGCAAATCTTGATGGACATAAAGGGAGAAATTGATAGAAATACACCAAAGTTGGAGATTTTAACAACCCACTGACTTCAGCTGATAGATATTCTAGGCAGAAAATCAACAAGGAGATGACGGCCTTAAATGACACACCCTATCGAATGGATTTAATTGGTATCTTTAGAGCAATTCACCCCAAAGCTGCAGAATATTCACACTTTGCAAGGTGCAAATGGAACATTTTCTAGGATAGACCACATGTTAGGACACAAAACAAGTCTTGATAAATTTACAAAGACTTAAATAATATCAAGCATCTTCTCTGACCACAAGGCTATGATTCTAGAAATCAATCACAAGAACACTGGAAAACACTCAAAGACATGGAAGCTAAATAACATATTATTAAACAATGAATGGGTCAACAACAATATCAAGGAAGAAATAAAAAGATACATTGAAACAAAGGAAAATGAAGACACAAGAATCCAAAATCTGTGGGACACTGGGAAAATAATCCTAAGAGGGAAATTCATAGCATTAGAGGCCTATCTCAAAAATCAGGAAAAAGCTCAAATAAATAATCTAACTTTACACTTAAAGGATCTTGAAAAAGAACAACAAACAAAGCCCAAAGTAAGTAAAAGGAAGGAAATAACAAAGATCAGAGCAGAAATAAACTAAATAGAGTCTAAAAAATCATACAAAAAACCACTGAATCCAAGAGCTGTTTCTTTGAGGATAAACAAGACTGACAATCCTCTAACCAGACTCATCAATAAAAAAGAGTATCCGATACATAAAATCAGACATGTAAGAGGAGAAACAAATGATACCAAATAATTACAAAGGATTATAAGAAAATATTATGAACAACTACATGCCAACAAACTGGGCAACCTGGACAAAATGGATAAATTCCTAGAAACATACAATCTTCCAAAACTAAATCAGGAAGAATTAGTGAATCTGAATAGACAGATTACATACATCTAGTGAAAATGAAGCAGTAAACAAAAACAAAAACAACACCCCCCCAAAAAAATAACAAAAACAATAACAACAACAAAAGCCCTGGACCAGAAAGCTTCACAGGTGAATTTCACTAAACATTCTGAGAACTAACAACTCTCCTCTCAAAGTATTTCACAAAATTCGAGAGTAGGGAAGGCTCCCAAACTCATTTTATGAGGCCAGAATTATCCAAAACCAGATAAAGATACTACAAAGAAAGAAAATTACAGGCCAATATCCCTGATGAACTTACATGCTAATACCTTAACAAAATACTAGCAAACCGAATACAGCAATGCACCAAAAAGATGATACACCATGTATAAGTGAGATTTATGCAGAAATGCAAGGTTGGTGCAACATTTGCAAATCAATAAATGTGATTTACCACATAACCAAAATGAAGGACTGTAATCATATGATCTTATCAATAGATGCATAAAAAGCGTTTGATAAAATCCAGCACCCATTTATGATTAAAACTCTCGGCAAATTGGGAATAGAGGGAACATACCTAAACATAATAAAGGTCACATATGACAAACCCACTGCCAGCATCATACTCAACGGATAAAAAGTACAAGCATTCTCCTTGAGATTGGGGACAGGGATGTCCACTTTTACTTCTTTTATTCAACATAGTACTGGAAGTCCTAGCCAGTCCTAGCAATGAGAGAAGAAGAAGAAATAAAAGGCATCTAGACTGAAAAGCAACAAGTAAAACTGTCTTTATTTGCAGATGACATGATACTAAACATAGAGAACCCCAAAGATTCCACCAAGAAACTACTAGAACTGATAAATGAATTCACCAAAGTAGCAGGATACAGAATTAATGTCCAGAAATCAGTTGCATAGACAATCCCATTTACAATTGCTACAAAAAAAATGTAGGAATAAACCTAATCAAAGATGTAAAAGACCAAATTAATATCATTAAAATGTCCATACTACCCAAAGCAATCTATAGATTCAATGCAATTCCTATCAAGATTCCAATGACATATTTCACAGAATAAGAACAAATATTTTGAAAATTTATATGGAACAACAAAGCCTCCCACCACAGTAATAGCGATACTGAGAAAGAAGAACAAAGTTGGAGGAATCATGGTACCTAACATGAAACTATAAGTCCACAGTAATCAAAATAGCATGATACTGGCATAAAAATAGACATAGATCAATGGAACAGAATAGAGAGCCCAGGAATAAACTTACACCTTTATAGTTAATTAATATGCAAAAGACGAAGCAAGCACATACAATGGACTAAAGATAGCTGATTCAATAAATGGTGTTGGGAAAATTGGACAGATACATGCAGGAAAATTAAACTAACCTTAAAATTAAATTAACCTTCTTACACCACACACAAGAATAAATTCAAAATGGACCAAAGACTTAAATGTTAGACCTGAAATCATAAAAATCCTAGAAGAAAACACAGGTAGCAAAATTTTGGACACTGCTCATAGAAACTTTTTATTGCTATATCTCCCCAGGTAAGGGAAACAAGAGAAAAAAATAAATGGGACTATAGCAAACTAAAAAGATTTTGCACAGCAAAGGAAATCATCAACAAAATAAAAAGACAACACACAGAATGGGACAACATATTTGCCGATACATCTCATAAGAGGTTAATATCTAGAATTTACAAAGTACTTACAAAACTCAACACCAAAAAACCCCAAAACAAACAATGCAATTAAAAAATGGGCAAAGGACCTGAATAGACACTTCTCCAAAGAGGCCAACAGACGTATGAAAACATGCTCAATGTCACTAATCATCAGAGAAATGCAAATTAAAACCACTATGAGATATCATCTCACACCTGTCAGAATGGCTATCATCAATTAATCAGCAAATAACAAGTGCCTGAGAAGATGTGGAGAAAGGGAACCCTTCTGCACTGTTGGTGAGAATGCAGATTGGTGCAGCCACTGTGGAAACCAGTATGGAGATAACTCAAAAAACTGAAAATAGATCTGACTTTTTCCCAGGTATTCCACTTCTGGGAATATATCTGAGGGAACCCAAAACACTAATTTGTAAGAACAGAAGCACCCCTAGGTTCATTGCAGCATTATTTACAATTGCCAAGATATGGAAGCAGACCATGTGTCCATGAGTGGGTAAAACAACTATGGGACATTTACACAATGGAATATTACTTGGCCACAAAAAAGAAGACAAATCTTACCCTTTGCAACAGTGTGGATGAACCTGGAGAAAATTATGCTAAGTGAAATAAGCCAGTCAGAGAAAGAAAAACACTGTATGATTTTACTCCCAAATGGAATCTAATAAACAAACAACTAATAGGGAAAACAGAGACAGACTCATAGATGGAGAGCACATGACAGCTAGTGGGGAGGGGAGGTAAGCGGGTAAAGGGATTGAGCAAAAAAGGGAAAAAGATTCATGGACATGGACAACAATGTGGTGACTACTGGAGGGAGAGGGGTATAAGTGGACTAAATGGTAGTGGAAAAGAATACAATCAAGATTAAATAAAAAAAGAAAAGGGAGAGTGAAAAATTCTGTCTAAAGGCCACCCAAAATTAATGCCTGAAGTCAACTTTGAATGAATAAGAGTTTGCCACAAGAATTAGGAAGAGGCATAAGTTAGGAAGTACATGCAGTGTGCACATGACTTACAGCTGAAAGTTCAGAGAACGGCAAACAGTTCGGCACATGAACTAGTGACAGAACCTAAGAAAAATAAACCATGTTGTGATGGGCCTCATGTATGATTCTACTGAGTTTGATATTTACTCTGTATGGGATGGGAAACTATACAGATTTTAAGCAAGAGGCCACATAATCAAATCTGCCTTATGGAAAAGGTCTTTTTATAAAGAAGAGGCAATGGAAGTAATAAGAGGAAACAGAGACATGTAGACCAGATAACAAGTAACTAATCCTAGTTGCTTGTAAAGCTGAAAATTTTTACTCTCTAGCTTTTTAAATAAAAAGTTTGCCATGACCTAAGAAATTAGGGAAAATTCACATGTTTTTGGAGACAGACACATCTTTAACATGGTAAAACTATGCTGCTTGAGAAGGAAAGCATACTTATTTACATTATCACTTTTATCACCACAAGTGACATAACACTGGGTCAAATCTATCAAGAGAAATTATTATATAATACATACTGCTTTAGGAGGGAAACCTGGAATTGGCTAAGAAATATGATCTGGGACTTTTTGTTCCCCAACACAGTTGTTTAATGTGAATAAAACATTTCAAAATTTAAACCCCCCTCTCTTCTCAAAATATTTCACATTAATTTACTCTTGTAAATTAATTTATGACATTAAATTTTATGACATGGCTAAGTAAATTAAGTAATTTAAGAAATAATTACAATGTATTTTAAATTAAAATGTAATGAACGTTATCATGCTAATTTTAGAAGGTACCTGATGTGGATAACAAAGATTATGAAACAATGACTAGTTAATAATTATTGAATAGTTTGTTATTTGTATTCATTACAAAACTGGCAATTCTCCTTCATTCTCTACTCCAGAATAGCTTTAAGACAGTGAGTCTCAAAGGAGAATGGTTATATAAAAAATATACCAGCTTTTCAAGGACTAAGAAAATATTGGTGTTATACATAATTATATTAAACATGATTATGCATTATGTAATTATGCAATCATTTTCATTTTAAGTAAGCTTGTACTTATTAAATATTTACACAAAGAATTAAAATCCAATTGTTTTCAAAAGGAAAAGACAGTACGACTACATGTACTTAAAGGTTTGATAATTTAACTATACATAAAACATATATAAAATTAAGTTCAACTATAAAGATTGAGAAACTATACTCAAACTTTTAAAAACTAAACTACTAGCTATATAAAACCATGGACATAATAAAATCTGATATCACAAACAGAAGGGGTAATTGCTGTATCAAAGCTACTCTTAACTTCCTGAAAAGCTAAGTCACAAAAGATTAATAAAAGTAGTAAATATGAATGATCAATACAATTAAAAAGCAACTGCCAAATTTTGTAGGAATAAGAAGGATCACATTATCATTCAGAGAACTTATATAAAAACAACTATGGTACAATTCTGAATTTAAGTGTTTGAGGAAAAAAGTACAGAGTAAGGATTTTTTTCCTAAGCAGATGTAGATGTTATATCCTGTGCTACATTAGAATTTGTGCTTATTCTAACAAAGAATGTAGTTAATTAGATGTGTACCTGCTTTGGGTCTCATTTATTAAATGTCCTAAATCAAATTATTCTATTTCATTTCTGTGCCAAAATAAGCAATATTTTATTATAAACAATTCTGTATCAGCAATAAAGGGCAGGTGCTAGCTAATACAGGCAATTTTATAAAATATGAAATCCAGATAATTATCTTGCCATCAAGTAAACAAGGCAAGAAATCATGGGAAAGTCAGCAAATAGAGTATTTTGTTGACCCTGAGAAAGGGATGCCCACCTGGTGGCTAACAGGGTTCAAATTTAAAAACAGAACCTAGCAGCCATTTCAAACAAGCCTCTCATGCAAACCATGCTTAAGGGAGAAGCCAGCAGCTAAGCTGTCTGCCTGCATGTACACTGTTCCTGTCAACCGAGCCAACCCTTATAAAGAAGTTCTTAAAATCCTATTTAAATCAAGAGGACTGAGACTCTGCCTGTCTAATAGGAGCTGGGCAGCTATATCTCCATCAGCATCTTCACTGACCAATCACAGTGGCTCCATTCTCACCAATCAGCACAGTGTCTTCTGGACTAATCAAACTGTGAGGATTTGGAGTCCTTGTTTGTATGAGGCTGGACCATCAGGCACCATGGACAGGTACTTCTCTCTACATAAGTCAGCTCTCTTATGGCTTGGAGAATGAAAACTGTTTTTCCCTGCCTGGAGCTGAAACAATGTAGACATTTTGCTGGACCAGAGCAGAGCGCAGCGTAGCAGAGCTGTCTAGCCTGAGAGGGCTGCCTCATAATTGAGCTGTAACACTACTGTGCTGCTCCATAGCTGTGCTGTTGTTCCACGGCCTTGCTCTATCACAGTTAGGTTGCTTGCACCAAATAAAATTTCCTTTACCATACCCTAAATTGAGGATTCCTGTTGGCATTGTACTGGTACCAACATCCATTGGTTGATACCTTCAGAAAAGTTCAATTTCATCAAACTGATTTTCAAGTGGAATATAAGGACAAAATAGAAAAAAGCTTTAGCCCAAGTATTTTTGGAACTGCAAACTCCATTACTGTTTGATGTCAACCAAAAGAATAAGTATCTTTTACAATTATCCTTTCATATAATTATCTTTAAAAATCCCTGCAGAAGCCCTGGCTGGTGTGGCTCAGTGGATAGAGTGCTGGCCTGTAAACCAAAGGGTTACTGGTTTGATTCCTAGTCAGGGCACATGTGTGGGTTGTGGGCCAGGTGTGTGAGAGGCAACCACACATTGATGTTTCTCTCCCTCTCTTTGTCTAAAATAAATAATAACATCTTTAAAAAATTCCTGTAGAGACATACAACATGCACGACTTCCTCTCTTCTGCACCTCCAGTTTTATGTTAATTAACTCTATTCTGGATGTTTTGTCATTGAGCACAGGTCTAGTTTCACTAGTGCTATTGTTCCTTAGGAGTTTCATATAAATCAATTTACATTTAAAACATAGTACAATGAAATGGTATTTAAAGGGATGACATTTACATCTGATAGAAGAAAGGTCTCACAAAATTTATACTTGGTAAAGGAAAGACTCTCCTTTCAAAATTTTAACCATCTCATCATGTGTTGAATTTAAATCTAGATTTCACATATTATACTTGCTTAACGTAACCTTGTATTCAACTATTGCTATAATACCCCACTTCCATGAAAAAAGATGTAGAAAAATTCATATGCTGTTGAGGAAGTATAATTCTAAAACTTCTTATTTGTAGGAATGTTTAATAAAATTATTCTTGTGAAATGTTGATTTTATATCATTAAACTAAGAATTTATTGCAGTTAATTTTACATACCTTGGACTTGTGGGAACCTCCCCAATTTTCATCCACAGACTTCAAGAATAGCTCCTGCATATAGCTGGAAAGAAAACAAGGCCCCAGAAATTTAAAAAACTTGTATAAATTAAAAATGTAGTTATATAATAAACCTAAAATTTCATAGCATAAACATTACAGTTAAGCACATACACACATCAAACAATGCTCGAGTTGGATAGAACTATCTGGTTCCAGTCCACAGACAAGGAAACAGAGGCCCAAAGATATTAAATGGTAGAGAGCTGAAGCCCTACTTGGAGTACTATTAAACCTAGCCATCAAGACTCAGGGAGATATGGAGACTTGACAATGAATTTGCATAGGTTAAGATGTCCTAGAAAATTTTTCACAAAAATCTTAAAGATGTCCTATGGTTTTTTAGGATGCTAAATTGAACACAGGTATGTATCCATCTATCCAACATAGATACTTAATGAGATTCTGTATAGTTGCTTCTAAAATTAAGTGATCATTGTTATGAACTTAAACAAAACAAAAACACAACATTTTAAAAAAGTAAACAGTATGTACTACATGTAAATATATTATAGGAAAACCCGTAAAATCTCATTGTAAAGATTTTAATGTAAACATTTTTCTTAATAAATTTAAGCTGAAAAAAATTAGTGGTAAATATTGCTTTTCTAGATATAGAACCTACATTCTCCTTCTAGTATAAGCTCATTATAAAAACTCAAAACCAAATATTTTATTATAATTAATTCAGTTGAAGTGGATTCAATGGTAAGCAACATTTTTTCTGTAGTTGTGGAGCCTGCCCATGGTTTTTGTAGTGACTTGAGAATGTGTGACTCTAAGGGAAGGCAGGCAATGATAAGAGCACACTATGACCATTTTATTTCTTTTTACCTTTCAGACTCATTTTTTAATTGTACATCCAAGAGCTAAAGATAAATTTTACCTTTTAAATTTTAAAATAGCATAAAAATCACATGTACTATCCATGGTTATTTTAGGTACTTGGGAAAATATAGAAAAGCACAGAGTAGAAATTTAAAAATCACCTTAATTTCACCTACCCAAGAGATAGTGACCTTTTCATATTTTGGTGATTCTAGGCTGTATCAATAGTTCTTAAGATATTAAGGGTCCAAAATGCTTTTGAGATGCTGATGGAATTCTACTTTAATTCAGCTATTCATGGACACTCTGGAACCATGGATGGATTTCAGATTAAAAATTGAAGATTGCTAAAATTCTTTGTAGCAGTAAAACTTAAGATTAGGCTGATCTAATTCTATAAAATAAATTGCTTTTGAATAAGGTTTGGTTAATTTTGGTTGGACACGTCTCCTTATCCTCAAATATCTTAGAAAATATTAGACCATATTACCAATAAGCTCATGAAAAGATGTTCAACATCACTAACCCTTAGGGGAATGTTGATAAAAATCACTATGAGATAACACTTGCTCACACTCATTAGGATGGTTATTATCAAAAACACAGAAAACAAGTGGGAGTGCGAGCATGTGGAGAATTTGGAACCCTTGTGAACTGCTACTGAAATGTAAAGTGGTACAGTTACTATGAAAAATAAAATGGTGCTTCCTTAAAAAATTAAAACTAGAATTATATGATCCAGAAATTCTACTTCTAGGTATATACCCCAAAACACTGAAAGCAGAGGTGAACAGATATTTGCATACCAATTATTATTCACAATAGCCAAAAGCTGAAGCCAACCCAAATGTCTAGATAAACAAAATGTGGCATTATACATGCAATGAAATGTTATTGAGCTTTAAAACGGAAGGAAATTATGACACATACTCTGACATGGATGAATCCTGAAGACATCAGCTAAGTGAAATAAGGCAATTACAAAAGGATAAACAACATATTGATGATTCCGCTTCTACGAGGTATTTCGAGTAGTCAAATTCAGAGACAGGAAGTAGAATGGTGGTTGCCGGGGGCTGAGGGAGAGAAGCACTGTCTGTGTGTGTTATTGTTTAATGAGTATAGTTTCAGTTTGGGAAGATGAAAAAGTTCTGTTGATAGATGGTGACATTGCCCAACAATATCAATGCATTTAATGTCACTGAACTGTCCACTCAAAATGGTTAAAATGGTGAATTTCATGTTATGTATAGTTTACCAGAATTTAGAAAATCAGGCCATTTTAAAATGTGGTTATTAGATTTATCTTTTATTAGCAAGTCTGTGACCCTGCGGAGTCTCTAGTGGATAATGGCATTCTCTACACAACTATTTCCCAGTATCCTTCACATCGTCACGCATGGAGCCATACGGTGCACTGGGACAAAAGGAGGCAGCTGCTCGTAACTGGGGCCCCTGATCACTTAGTCTCCATTTCCTGAGACTGAAGGACTCAGAATCCAAGCACACTTGTAACCCATTTATGGAAAGCTATTCTCTGTACCACAAAATATCAACTGATTAGTGAAAAGTGTTAGAAACACATTCTTTAATGAACAGGCAGCTCAGATGTGACCTTTCCAGGAAGACTTTTCTTGGTCTCCTACTCTCCGCTGGGGACTTTCCACAGAATTCTGTTCTTGTACCAACGTACTACAGAGAGTCTATAACTTCCCTGTGGACAGGGAATGTCTTATGTATCACAATTCTCCTAGAACTGGACACAAAGCTGCTCAATGTATGTGTGTTCAATACAGAAAATTATTCATTTAACAGAATTAAACATTTTTTATCACATAACTTTCTAAATATTTCAATTTCCTCTGACATTTTATAAACTAGATTGTGCTTACAAAAAGAAATAAAAAAAAATGTAACTCAAAGCTGCATAACATTATTAAAGTCAAATTTTAAAAGATTTAATTTGTGATGCTAAGGTGGCATTTTATTTATGAATTTGTAGTATTCTATTTTATACTACAAGTTTATAAGTTAGCTACAAATTAGCTACAAATTGTGTTAAATTTTCAACGTCTTATAAAGTAATCATAAGCATTTTGGCATCACACAAATTCACACACAAGGAAATACACGCTATGCATAACAGGAATTCTCAAGGGCTTAAAGTATGAAAGGATTAAAACAGGTTAAAACTTTTAATTCCTTGACTTTCATCTTATTATTTTTACCTTTTAAAGTAACATTATTGACATACAAAAATGCTGAACCTCAAACATTTATGCAAAAATACCATTAGAATAGATATCAAAGAAGCAAGTTATATTTTCTATATGTATTAGAAAAGACTTGTTTGTACAGAAAATCTAACTCTAGGCACTATATGTCATTATTCCATTAGGCTTCTATATGGTCAGGCCAAATAATTTAAATGGAAGTACATAGACACCTTTAGAAAAATTAGAAAATAATATCCCAAACTGTATTTTTTCCCCTTTGGAGTTCATACCTATTTCCATATTACATATGATTGCCAGATTTTCATAAACTTCAAATAGCGTCCTCTAGGTGGGAAGTAGAAATATCTAACTACTAATACTTCAGCTTTATAACAAATTTACCTTATTTGTAACAGGATTTCTGTATGTACTAATTTTCCTCTCATTTAAAAATAAGGGATTTTTACTTATTTTTCTTAAAATAAATTTCAGCTTTGTGGTTAGCTAGTTTCCCCAATTTAAATAAATATATTTTAAATATAATAAAGATTTAATTATATATATATAAACTGTAGATTCTACAGGTTTCATATATTTTCTTAATTTTGGAGAGACGATGTACTACCCCTTTCATTGTAGAAAGGTTTCCCTGATAAATACTGTTGGAATGTAATGACTCACATACACCCCCTTCTCTACCCACAGGAGCAACCTCTTGTTATAAAATTTCATACAATGATGTTTTCACCTATAGAAAAAACGCCAAAACTATTTTATGGTGATAACTTTGCTGTAAGTAAAGTCTATCTTGCTACTAAACAGTTCAGACTAGCAGCAAGACAAAAGATGGTGTATGCTATTTCCCATAGCTAGATTCCAAAATAATTCATAACACTGAAAAAGGGAACATTTGTGAATTATGTACATTTTCTGAAATTTAAAAAAAGTGTCGCGGGACTTCCGGCCAAGATGGAGACGTAGGTGGAAATACTGTGCCTCCTCCCACAATCAAGACTAAGGACAATAAATATTTATAAACAATAACACAACCAGAACACAGAAAATTGAACTACGAAGTCTGACAACCATTCCACCAGACCAGTAAGAGGGGTGGAGTCGGCAGTCAGTGGAGAGGGAACGCGGTAGGAAAACGCAGTGGCTGCCAGACCCAGGAGCGCTGGGGAGTGTAGGTGGAGCGGAGCTTGCAGACCCCAGACACAGGGAGGAGAGGAGCAGAGCATGCAGGGCAGTTGGCTGACCGCAGGCACACATTCGTGCACAGATAAACTAGGCAAGAGTGGGCAGTGAGATGGACTGCACAGCCCAGGGCCCCAGTGATGGGAAATAAAGCCTAAAAACATTGATTGAAAAGGTGCTGGGAGAGACTCCCAGCCTCACAGGAGAGGTGTTGGGGAGACTTGCAGGATCCCGGAGCGTGCATAGGCTCGCCCACCTGGGAACCAGCGCCAGGGGGGGCCCAGTTTGCTTGTGGGAGGCAGCAGAGGGGACGCAAATCTGAGAGAGCGCTGAACAGGCACCATTGTTCCCTCTCTGACCCCGCCCCCACAGACAGAGTCACAACCCCGGGACTGGGTTGCCCCACCCTAGTAAACACCTAAGGCTCCGCCACCCATACGTGACAGGTGCCACCTGACCAAATATGACTCAAAAAGAAGAACATCTCAAAGCCCCAGAGCCAATGCTTTTAAGCAAGAGATACAAGAGATACTTTTAAGCAAGAGAACAAGAGATAGCCAACCTATCAGATGCACAGTTCAAAACACTGGTGATCAGGATGCTCACAGAATTGGTAGATTTTGGTTGCAAATTAGATGAACAAATGAAGGTGATGATAAGTGAAATAAAGGAAAATGCCCAGGGAACCAATAGGGATGGGAAGAAAACTGGAACTCAAATCAACAGAGTGAACCAGAAGGAAGAAACAAACGACCAAACAGAAAAGGATAAAGAAACAAGAATTCAAAAAAATGAGAGGCTTAGGAACCTCTAGGACATCTTTAAACATTCCAACATCCAAATTATAGGAGTACCAGAAGGGGAAAAGGAAGAGCAACAAGTGGAAAACGTATTTGAACGAATAATAAAGGAGAACTTCCCCAATCTGGCAAAGGAAATAGACTTCCAGGAAGTCCAGGAAGCTTAGAGAGTCCCAAAGAAGGTGGACCCAAGGAGGAACACACCAAGGCATATCATAATTACATTAGTGAAGATTAAAATGAAGGAGAGAATTCTAGAAGCAGCAAGAGATAAGGGGACAGTCACCTACAAAGGAGTTCCCATCAGACTGTCAATTGATTTCTCAAAAGAGACCTTACAGGCAAGAAGGGGCTGGAAAGAGGTATTCCAAGTCATGAAAGACAAGGACCTACATCCAAGATTGCTCTATCCAGCAAAGCTTTCATTTAGAATGCAAGGGCAGATAAAACGCTTCTCAGATAAGGTCAAGTTCGAGGAATTCATCATCACCAAGCCCTTATTATATGAAATGTTGAAGGGACTTATCTAAGAAAAAGAAGATAAAAAATATGAACAGTGAAAGGATAGCAAACTCACAGTTATTAACAACCACACCTAAAACAAAAGCAAACTAAGTGGAAAGCTAGATCAGGAGCGGAGCCACAGAAATGGAGATCACATGGAAAATTAGCAACAGGGGAGTGGCGGGGGAGGAGGTACAGAGAATAAGTAGCATAGATGGTGGGGAGAAAATAGGGAGAGGGCAAGAGTAGTGTGGGAAATGTAGAAGCTAAAGAACTTATGACACATGGACATGAACTAAAGGAGGGGAGTGTGGGTGGGAGGGTGGAGGGTGGAGGGGAACGAAAGGGGGGAAATGGGACGACTGTAATGGCATAATCAATAAAATATACTTATAAAAAAAAGTGCTGCACTTGTTAACTTTTATTGCCACCATCATAACCACTAGCATAAATCTATAAATCAGGTCCATGTCAGAAATATTCCACTTTTCAACACTAAGCACTTAATACACAGGGCCCAGCACAAATAACGCCCCTTTTTTATTACAAAATCTTAGGCATGTAATTCTGTAATATAACAATATCACTCCCAAGCACAACATACGACATTTTAGGTGAAATGTTGGAATTAAAACTATAAATTATTACACTGATATTATTGCCCTACCAAGCACACTCAAGCAGGTGTTACTTCTACCGGACCCTGTACATATCTCCTACACTCTACATGTCCAAAGTACTCCCCTAATACCCAGGACCTGAAAGTTCCCAGGGTACGTACGTATGGCCTAACCATGGAACCCTGTATTTCCGTTGATGATGATATCCATGGCTCTAAAGAAATGCAACAGTCAGAAAATCTTTTTTTTTTTAAGGCAAGGACGTACATCCAAGATTGCTCTATCCAGCAAAGCTTTCATTTAGAATGGAAGGGCAGATAAAGTGCTTCCCAGATAAGGTCAAGTTAAAGGAGTTCATCATCACCAAGCCCTTATTATATGAAATGTTAAAAGGACTTACTAAGAAAAAGAAGATAAAAAATATGAACAGTAAAATGACAACAAACTCACAACTATCAACAACTGCACCTAAAAAACAAAAATGAACTAAGCAAACAACTAGAACAGGAACAGAATCACAGAAATGAAGATCACCTGGAGGGTTATCAGCAGGGAGGGGGAGGGAGAGAGAATGGGTGAAGAGGTACAGGGAATAAGAAGTATAAATGGCTGGTACAAAATAGACAGGGGAAGGTTAAGAATAGTATAGGAAATGGAGAATACAAAGAACTTAGATGTACGGCCCATGGAAATGAACTAAGGTGGGGAATGCTGAAAGGTGGCGGTGCAGGGCAGAGGGGAATAAAGGGGAGACAAAAATATAGGACAACAGAAGATCCTGAAATTAATGAAGTCAAATTAAATATCAAGTTTTCACACAGCATGGTAGTGTAAATTAAACAAGCAGGCCATTAGGCTGGGTTGGCTCTAAGACTTTAGCAGCCTATGTAAGTAAACCAAAACCTAAGTCTGTAAATGCTTCACGGTTAAGAAATCAAAACCTAAAGACAACCACAGTGAACTAGGATTTCCCAAAACAGGCAACTACTTAAGCTGTATCCAATCAAATAATTTCCTTGCTCTGCTTCTGCATCTTCTGTATAAAAGTCTTGCCCCTAACTTCTGCCAGTGCGATGCTCCTAACCACTTCCACCTGATGCCACTGGATATGAATTGATTTGAGCTTCAACTATTAATAATTTTACTATGCCTCAGTTTATCTTTTAGCAGTTCAGGGAAAAGATCTCAAATTATAAAATCAAATGTGTATGTCGTCCAGTTCTGGCTCTGCCACTTACAAGCAGCATATCCCCTTGGATGAGTCACTCTCTGCGCTTCAGTTTACTGTTTGAATAAAAGATACTCCCTACCTCCCAGCTGCTGTATGGAGTTAACAAAAATGCAAAAAGCCTAGATTCTTTAGATGCTCAATAAGTAACAACGGTTATTATGATAATGCTTTAATACTACTGGTTAAGTTTAAGTTGTGTGTTTGAAACCCATTTTCATAGTTAATAGAGCTCTCTGTTCTGGGTTTAGGGCTATGATTCATTTTTCTTCTGTAATTAGAATGGCCACTCCAAAAATTTCTCAAGCTTTCAAATTCAAATTACATTAAAGCAGGGTTTTCAACCTTGAGTGTACATTTGAATTATCTGGAGTTTGAAAATTACTTATCCCTGGAACCTACCTCAGTCCAAATAATTAGTACATCTGAGGGTGAGATTTAGGCATAAGATTTTAATTATTGTTACTACTTTAAAAGCTACCCAAATTATTATAATGGACAGCCAAGGATGAGAACAGAATCACTAGCTTGGACTATAGTTAACTATTAATGAGACAAAAAACTACAAAACAGTGAAAGAGCTTTTGCTTGACAGACTCAACAAATTAATTCTAAAAGGTAAATTAGGTAAGGATTGACTAAAGCAAGGCAAATGCAGTATTATTCTGTCTTCCTTTATGAAGCATTGCTTGCAGACATTCTTATTTTGCAACTCTTCTTTTATTTAAAGGTAAAACTATATTATTACTGAAATTCAATAGAATGATTAGAAAAAACTGGGAACACTTTAAATATTAGGTAGCAACATGAAGAAAAAGCTCTAACAGTAGGTGAAACAAGGAAAATTTTAACTACTGAAAAGAATTCAGATCTGAGGAGTAACTATTTTATAGGTCTACTGAAAGTCTGACCTTAAATAAAATGTAGAAATTAAAAAATAAGGGCGTATGACTATAACAAGATGAAAGCTGAGCATTAAGTTATTTAGACATTTTAAATGAAAAACAATTATGACATACTCAAATAACATATATATGAGGCACTCTTCCAAACATTAATTGCATCCAGTGTAATTTCTCAAAATCAACTTTATTCCTTTCAATAATGCAGAAGCTGTTTGTTAGCAAAATATGGCCAGTTAATTCTCAGGGAAAATGTTTTTTAACCAAAACCACATGTTTAGTGATCTGCTAAAGTTTTAAGTTTTAATTCATTATTCCTCATCAAATCATTCCATATTTTCTGATATTTTTAAAAATGCCTGGAAAAAACATGCCTGGAGTGCTAGAAGCAATAAGCTATAATATCAAAGGGACAAATAACTATGGCACTAAATTTTTTGTGATCTAATGGTAACCCTTTGACAAGATGTCTCTTAAGTTACTGAAGTTGCAGATATGGGGGGGGGGGATCCCTCACCAAACCAGAATTTATTTGTAAAAAACTGTGTGCTTATTCTTACATGTTTAATCTTCAGTCACCTTCAAAGTAGTCTCCATTTCATTCAATATACCTATTGAGATGTTTTTTCCACTGCTTAAAACAGATTTTGAACTTGTCAATTTTGATGTCTTGTAGTGCTTCTGCTATTTTTTTTTCCACCTCTTCCACATCAGCAAAAGGTTTCCCTTTGAGGACTTTTTTCATCCCGTGAAACGAAAAAAGGTTGCTCAGGGTGAGATCAGGTGAGTAGGGAGGGTGGGGCATGGGGGTCATGCTGTTTTTGGTCAAAGACTGCTGAACACTCAGCATGGTATGGGCAGGTGTGCTGGTAAATCACCCATCATGAAATGGGCAAATGTGTTGAAGAGTCTTACAAAAATAAAAGTCACTGAAGCTGAACACAGCCTCTCACAACAATGCCAGCTGGTACACAGATACAGATGGGTCCCTAGAACACTCACCTAGCAGGGGAAGTTTGTACTAACAAGGGGCCTGCCCTCCAGAAGATAATTCCCTTTTTTTGGGTTCCCCCTCGTATTTACTTTTGTCTCAAATTTGAAATCTTTTCAAAATTTTGTGAGAAACCTATCAGTTTTCGGAGAGTAAAGACCAATTAAGAGATAACTATATATACACGGCAAATGGCTTATCTGCTGACATTTTCATACACATTCTGATGGCATTCTTGCATAGGAACAATGAATGAATATGAAGGATTAGGGAAATACACTTAAGTTTTATAATTTTAGCAAACCAAGCTAGAAAGTATAATTCTCTAACGTTAGACCCCTGAGATTACAGTATTCACTTTTAGGTACTTTCTACTGAACTCTGAAAAAATATAAAGCTATGAATCACTATGCTTAAGGGAGCTTCTCATGCCTAAAACTTATTCTCCCACACTATTAAAATGCTATTCCTTTTAGTATTTTTAGTTTCTGCCTTAAGATTGAGAAAGCTACAAAACAAACAAGGTAACTTTGACCTAACTCAGATTAGGCTCCAAAGAAGGTAAGAATATAATGGGGGAATCATTCCATAAAGATATAATCCCTGTTCCACTAAGAAAGCTCAATGAAATGTACAAAAATTAAAAATAAAAAATAAAATAAAAACGTTTCTTGGACATTACCCCATTCTAAATTGGAACATTTCAACTGTGAAATCTGAGGAAAAAAAGAATGAGTTTCCTTTCAATACTATTAAGTGGAACAGAATTTGTACATGCACCTAAAACAATGAGAAGTTCATCAGCAAGCAGTAACAATGTTTGATTGGAATTTCACCTAGAGACAAATACAACTCATAGATAAAGACTTACTTCCATGTATACTTCAGCTACAAGTATGAATAATCCAGGGTCATCACTTGGGAACAATGCATTCAATTCTACAGATACTTAAAAAATATACAATGAAAGGAAATAACTTGACAAAACATCACTAGGTAAAATTATCCAAGATGTTAGTAAAAATGAGTTTAAGCTTGAATGTCATAGCAAGTAGTTTTTAATAAAACCACTGGGACCTTTAGGAATAAGTAAAATATTCTGGAAAATCGCAAACTAGTATAGAGTACTCGATAATAAAAAATTCAATGTCTTTTTGCTCCTAAATGTATAAAAAATACAACCAATTTCCTGTTAAATTGAAAAACTGAGGTCCAGACAAAATATGGTTCAACATCCAAACTTTCAATAGCCTCAGCAGTGGAACATGAATGAAAGTTCTGTTTATGACAGCAAAAGCTGCTTTTCAAAGGAGAATACATTTCTTTGTGTTAGTGTTGCTATTATCACTCTATTACTGAAAAAACTGTCATAAAAGGGGGCATTTATGATCACCTTTAAGGAAGATTACAAATATATGAAATAGCAAAAAAACACAGCTGGCCCAAATTATGGTTTTTCTTGATCTACAGAAAATAATCACTTAAGATATTTTAACTTTAAAAACAGATACAAAAATAAGTGTACAATAATCCAAAAGCTTAAATAGCATTATTCAAAACTTTAGAGCAACCATATAAAATTAGAACAGAAGCCCAGGCCATTACACATTTTTATTTTTTGCCCACTGTTTGACAAGTATACTATCGGCTTTAGAATTCATTATGGTACCCAGATAAAATTCAAGGCCTTCAAAATAAAACTTTTTTTTATTTTAGATTTTATTTATTTATTTTTAGAAAGAGGGGAAGGGAGGGGGGAGAGAGGGAGGAAAACATGGATATGTGGTTGCCTCTCATGTGGCCCCTACTGGGGACCTGGACTGCAACCCAGGCATGTGCCCTGACTGGGATTTGAACCAGTGACTCTTTGGTTCACAGGCCCATGCTCAATTCATTGAGCTATACCAGTTAGGGCCAAAATAAAACTTTTAACACATTTCTTCAAAAAGTAAACTGAAAAGGCAGTTTATTGCTAAAGGGTATGGTTTATTAAAGGTCACCTTCTGTTGCTGCCCTTTCTCCCATCCACCATTGCCTACCTTGTAACTAGTTGAAATCCATTATAGCTTTCTTGAGTTAGGGTGACCAGTGTGTCAAGTAAGTACACTAGGAAGCTCCTCTTTCATCCCTACCCTCTCCAATCAAGTCAATAAATCCTGTAGGTTTTATGGCCTAAATCTTTTTCAGATCTGTTCCTTCTCCATTACTACTACCAACGTGTTGGCTTAAGCCCCTGTATCTTGCTATGTTTTATTCCAATGTCACAGCACTCCCCTGTGCCCTATCAACTATGGTTTACACCACCAACAAAAGTTATTCAATTACAAGTTTGATGCCAGTCTATTGTTTAAAAATCTTTAATTTTCTCCCCGATTAAAAGGTAGAGTTAAAACTTCTTATCAAGCAAGGCACCCCTCCCCCCTTAATAGTCGTTATCTTTCATCATAACCAAGCTATCTGATGTGTCTTAGACGGCTATCTGTCTCATGTCTCTGCCTTTTCATTAACATTTCCTTCTGCCAGAGATGACCTTTCCCCAATTATTTTCCCAACTTATCATAGGTATCAACTTCTGTATAAACAGGTGGTAATATTTATCTGACCTGTAAAATGGTTATACCCTTGAAGCCTTCTGTGTGTTTTCATAGAACATGAGTATTTTTGGTTACAATGTGTGGTTGCCTCTTGTGCGCCCCCAAGTAGGGACCTGGCCCACAACCCAGGCATGTACCCAGACTGACAATTGAACCAGTGACCTTTTGGTTTGCAGGCTGGCACTTGATCCACTGAACTACACCAGCCAAGGTTCACTGAATCCTTTAAAAAATATCAGTGTGTCTGGGGAAAAAAAAAGTAGTAGTACTTTTTAGTAGTACTTTTAGTAGTAGTAGTAGTAGTAGTAGTAGTAGTAGTAGTAAAGCAGTACAGAAGTGTATAAAATAAGTAAGACTTTTCTTCTGCCTCCCATCCCCAACTCAATAACTTTTAAACTGTTTTAGTTCTTCTGTTGGTCACTTCCCTAATGATTAACAACCATTTACTTTTAGTTCTGTTGGTCACTTCCAGAAAGATTGACAGTGTTATATTTATAGTTCCCAATGATCAACTTTAAGAGATTTACTGGTTCCCTCCTCCTTCCAACTTTTATTTTATTTGATTTTTTTAGTGATTACCTTTAAGGAATTGAATATTAGGTTTCAGCTCAACAGAATATGTTGCTACCTACATTCTAGGTCAATTTCCATGTCTATTTCTCCCACTGCTCAAGCACAGTGCCTAGTGTCCTATTTTGGCATTCTCAGAGCCTATACCAAGATGTATTTAGTGTAAAAATGGAACATTTACTCTGACTCTGAGGTAGACATGTCTAGGAAATGTACTTGTAAGGTAACCTGAAGATAATTAATTACTATAAGAGCTTATGTCCTTTAAAAATATAATATGCAAGTGTGACAGAATGTGACAAAATGAGGAGACACAGAACATGGTCCAAGTGAAGGAACAGATGAAAACTCCAGAAAAGGAGCTAAATGAAATAAAGATAAGCAATCTATCAGATGAAGAGTTCAAAACACTGGTTATACGGAAGCTCAAGGAACTTAGTGAGGACCTCAACGGCATAAAAAAGATCTAGTCAGAAATGAAGGTTATACTAATTAAAATAAAGAACAATTTACAGGGAAATAATAGTAAAGTGGATAAAGCCGAGAATCAAATTAGTGATTTGGAATATAAGGAAGCAAGAAACAACCAATTAGAACATGAAGGAAAAAGAATCTAGAAAAATGAGGATAGTGTAAGCAGCCTATGGGACAACTTTAAGCAATTTAACATTCTCATCATAGGGTTGAGAAGAGAAAGAGCAAGAAATTGGAAATCTATTTGAAAAAATAATGAAAGAAAACTTCCCTAACTTGCTGAAAGAAGTAGACATGCCAAGTCCAGGAAGCATAGAGGGTCCCAAACAGGTCCACTCTAGGACATGTCATAATTGAAATGTCAAAGGTTAAAGATAAAGAGTTGGGAGGGGGATATGGAAGAATGGGTGAGGGGTTAAAAGAATAAGTGCAACTAGTAGTTATAGAAGAGCCATGGGAATGTAAAATACAGTATAGAAAATGGAGTAGCCAAAGAACTTACATGGACATGAACAATGGTGTGGGGATTGCCTGAGGGAGTGGGGATGCTGAATGGAGGGGAGCAAAGGGGGGAAAATTAGGACAACTTATTGATATTGCTTAATATTATGCTTAATAGCATGATCAATAAAATATAATTTAAAAAGTAAAGTGCTTAGAATAGGGCCTTCATATAATAAGAACTTAATGAACGCTAGTGGCTATTACTATTAAGACAGTATCTATGTCATTCTTTAGTATTGTTGCAACTCAGGAGCCTTAGTGATTTTTACACAGAATTTGAACTGTTGCCAAACCTTATTTAGATCTTTTTAAAAAAGCTTCATTGTGAATGTTTTTGTATTATGATTAGAATACTTTGTTGAAGATATAGTTAGTTCCCTTTGAAGAAATCAGTTCATGTACTGAAGCTACAAACAGCACAAAAAAGTTCAGCTATTTTAAGCATCTGTGAAATTTCTTTAGTGGCTACAATTTCACACATAGTTAGCTTAACCTCCATTTTATCCTCCTATGTTTCACACATCAGTAGCATTCTATTTCTGATGGGCTAAGGCTTAATATTTGCCAGCGTCTTGAATAATTTAGCTATTTAAGATGACTTCTAAATTACCCTGAAATTAGCTACAGAATTTCCAAGTAAACGGAAAGTAACTAAACATTTTGATCCTTTTACCAGACTTAAACATTACATGACTTATTGAAGATGTTTGGTTGGTTGGGCCTTAAAGCGAAATTTGTTAATATATTCTTGAAAAACACCAAGTTATGGGAGCCATTAAAATCTGGTAAACTGAGGAATAAAGGTTTGATAATTTTAAATAGAAGTAGTGATGGAATTGTGTTATTAAAATTCTTAACTATAAATCTAAAGGGGCCTTCAGAAAGCCAAGTGGTGTTTTACATTTAACTCATTCATTTTCTTACAGTAACTCTGTAACATAGGTATTACTATCCACATTTTCAAGATGAGAGGCAAAAATAGGTAGAGGTTTAAAGACTTGGGGCTCTCTGGAGTCAAACAGTTCAGATGAAGCCAAGTTGTGGCACCCAATTGCTGGGTAACTTTGGGCAGATTACTCCCTAGTTTCCACTTCTGTTAAACAGGAATTATACAGTATTTACATTATAGAGTTATTGTGAGGATTAAACAGATAACAGGTAAAATGCTTCAGCACATAACCAAGGTAAAAGAAATACTAAAAGGTGAGACAGTGCAATGATTAAAATAAAACAGAAAATCTTGGAATTTGCTGGTTAGAAACCACAAAGCCAGTAAACAATGAAGCTGAGATGAAAATTCCACTCTTTCAAAAAGTCTTAGGAGAGAAAGGGATAAACTTTCACTGAACTATAGATGTTACTATTGCCTCTGCAGACTCTCTCTGGCTTGCCTGGAGTGCAGGTAAATATGAAGGCAGAATATTATACAAGTAGAAAATGGGAATGCTGTTATATAAAGCCAGCCAATTAACATTAGCCTAACTCCAAGTAGGTAATGGAGTGTGAGAAGTGGAGGGGATATAACTGTATTCTTAAAATTATTTTCTGCACTACGTACTTTGGTCCATTTATTCAAATCCAGTGAATTATAATAATTATTGAGGATAAATACTTTTATTTTGTTTTGGTATCATCCAAAAAGTAGATTTTTAAGAGAAATAAAAAAGCAACCCTACATTAAATACCTGAACTATTTATTGAGCTATTTTCCAGAACCAGTACTTTGGTGATCTGCAGCCTAGGCTTCTACTAGGATTCCATGAATGAGACCAAGATGTTCCAAAATTCAAATAAAGGAAATCTCTTCTCAATCCATAGAGTTTTTTAAAAGAATTACTTTTAACTATTTCTCTCCCAAAATTTTCTTAAACATTTAAAATCTGTTATCTAGTATTAGATTAAAAATATAAAGAGTATAAGAATGTTAGTAAGAAAATTAGAATTAGTGATTCATTTAATAGCTTGCTTTTTTCAATGATTATTTTTATATTACATAGTTTAATTTGCTTTCGGTTATGTTGTTTCTGGTTTCAAAGAATATCATGGTTTTTACCCGATCTGCCATCTGAAAAAGCCGAAAAGCCAGTAATACATTTTATTTTAAAAAGACTTCGAAACATAGGTTTCATGCAATTTTTGGAACAGGTTTGTTCTAAGAAAACTGAACTCACTTTGTAAATGGTTTAGAAAAGTGTTAGTAGCAAAACCTTCTCTCCTCACATGCAAATTTCCACAACACATTTTAAAATGAGCAAAATGGTGTAACTTTAAAAGTTCAAATTTGCAGATTTTCCTTATTATTATGTCAATCAGCAGGACTCAAAATTGGTAATATAAATTATGTTTGACATAATTTATTTCTATATTAAGTTCCACATAAACAAATAGCTGCAAGCAGTAAAATTTTCATATTACTAATTCTGTTTTCATATTTCTTCTTGATTCACCTGATCCAGGAGCTTCAAAATGGAATACCAGATTTTGTTCCAAATTTTTATCACAGGCAAATCTAATAGCTCATGTCATATCCCTTCTCTATTTTCTTTTACCCTACTTTGCCAATTGCAATCATTATTATGCTATTCTCTAAGTTCTCCAAAATTTGCTTTATTTTTTATCTGAAATCAGGTATTATAACTATTACTAATGTCATCACCAGCAGCCCCGAGTATTTACCTAGTACTTATAATGCCAGGAACTTTTCTAAGCAGCACATACATTAACTCATTTAATCCTCATAACTACCCTGTGAGCAGTAACTATTATTATCCCCAATTTATAAATGAATACATAGGTACCAAGCCATCAAGTAATTTGCCCAAGACCATCAGCTGAGTAGCAGAAGATCTGAACCTAGACAGTGTGCTTGCAGAGCCCGTGCTCTCAACCCTTACTCTAAACTTCTCCTGTCACAATCCAGACTGAATGAACAGTCAATTTGGTTGAAATAACTTGCTAATTGCTAGATGAGTAATTTAGCTAAGTGGATTCGTTTCTCTCAAGGTGCTCTAGTTTGGTAACTAGACAAACCTTCACCCCAGCAATTCAGACATATAGTAGGTGTAAATGCAGAAGAATAGGAAGTACTAAAAACCAGTTAAATAAAAATATTTCTAAAGAAAACAAAAGAAAGCAGTGGGACTATAAGGATCTTGGAGAACCAACATCTTAAGAACAGGTACCAGCTAAGGAAACAGGGTCATAAAATTAAGGAGAAATAAAAAAAATTCTATAATGTCTGAAAGAAGCTGAAATCATTCTTATTAAGATATGAAAACCTTAAATGAATGAGACAGGGAAAAAAACCATCTAGCTGTCATAACCAAGTTTCAATTCACAGAACTGGAAAGATGACAAAATATGAGAAAAATAACCTATTGACTGAAATAAATACTACATTTAATCTTACAAATCTTAAAAAATAGAAGTTAAAAACTTCTTAACAAAAAAAAAAATTTTGATTTATGCTTATCTTCAGGAAAATCCCAGGAAAGTTTTGAATCTGATGGTCACATACATTTTGAAAAAAGACCCATTAAGGATAGTGGTCAAAATGGAATTACTAAACATTTTGTGCTAAATAATTTATCTTTTTTTAAGATAGACTTGGGATGCTCATCTATATAGAAATATCTATATAAGAAAAACAGAGAAATGAGAGATCTAGATTTACAGTTAGAGCAACAGTTGTAACCAAAGTCTTACTAATGGAGAACTGCCAACATGGAGGCAAATTTTTTTTTTATACTTAGGACACATAAGTGAAATTAAAAAGGTATTTAATAAACATCTACAGAGCTCAAGTATATTTTCAACATTAAAAAATCACCCTTTCTGTCTCCTTCTTAATAAAAACAGCCTTATTCAAGGGCAAAAACTTATGAAATATTTTATGGCAAAGGCTGGGGATTCAGAAATAAAAAAGGCCTAGACTTCAAGAGCATAATTTATTGGGAGAAAAAGAACACAACAGGCACACTGTAGTGGAGGTAAATACAAGTGAATACATCTTCAACTGCTTTGGGGATACAGAGGTATAGCTAACATAGTAATCTGGGATTGGTAGTGATGGTGAGGGTATGGGGGAAGGGAATTAGGGAAGACTTCCTAGAGAAGACCCTTGAGCTAAATCTTTAAAAACAGGTCAAGTGGAAATGGTTTACTCTTGTAATTAAGGAGAAAAATATAACGTATCTATGAGACCGCTTACCTAGTAGCTAACCTGCTCTTTACCCGAGAATTGCTTCATCTCTCTTTGTTCCCAGTGCAACACTTCACATAGCGACTGTAGAAGCTAATGGTTCTTTTATTGTTCCATAATCCTAGCTAATAATTGGTTACTAAGTTTTCCTACCACAAGGGAAAATTGAGTCAGTATAGTGAAAAAAAAAAAGAATGGTCCCTTTCCTTCCACCATAAGATTCTAGTATTTAAAGCTAAAATCAGTGTATTACTTAGAATACTAACCATATAAAAACAGCACCAAGATTTAAATATTTTTTCATTAGTTTGTTTTTTCTTCAAAATACAAGTAAGCTCGTCACAATTAAGTCAAAATCCTTAATGATGTTTGTAAACTGTACTTTGTTACACAGCTATGAGCAAAAGTAGTTATTTCTCAGTCTAGCTAATTTGTGATGCTTAGCAGGTCCTTCATGATCAAAATGGGGTGGAAAACAGGACCAAATAAAAAGAATAATAAAATATCTATTTGAAGAATTATGAGGAATTTCAGATACATTTTCTGCTTCTATTGTAAGTTTTTTCTTTTTAAAACAAATTTTATGTGTCTGGCTATCAAAGTAAATTCAGCCTGTTAAATGAGTAAGCATTCCTAAAAATGATTAGCCTCATCCCCGGACAAACCTATAAATAAGCATGCAATAAGCAAGAACCAAAATGAGTTTTCTGGTAACATTTCTTTATTGTACATAAATTGCTAAAACATTCCTATATACAATCTGCAATTGTTTCTTCTAAAAAATGTATATTTACAATGATTTACACACACATGGCCATATTTAAGTATTTTTAATGTTTTTGATGTAAGATTAGTCTATATACTGCAGATCTTTATTTTTTATTAAACTAGGACTAAATTAAAGTATGATTTCAAAATTATGATTTAAGCCAGAGTTGAGTGAGACAGAAAAATATATTGTATATACTGTTACCTATGATCACGCACCAGTGACCCAGAATGTACCCACACTTTCTACACTTAAATGTGGTTTGCCTCTAAGTGGAGGCTTGTCCAACATGTAATACTTTTATATTTCCAGTAATATTTTAAGTGTTTTTGCTGTTTGGTTCCACCAGGCTCATTAAGGAAAACCACGCATCAATTTTGAACAGCAGTGTGCTAACAAATGTTTAGTGAGAAGTAAGCATTTAGAGATTAGCGGCTGAACAATGAACAAGACCAGGAAGTTATATTGGGGTAATCCTATCACCTCTACTGCACTCCTTACTTGCATTTTACCATTTCCTGTGTTGCTGTTCTGTTCCAGGGTCCCATTCAATATGCAAAACAGGATCCTACATGAAATTTAGTTGTTGTCTCTGTTTAGACTCTTCTTTTAAAAACATTTTTTAAAAAGATTTTATTTATTTATTTTTAGAGAGAGGGCAAGAGAAGGAGGGAGAGGAACATTCGTGTGTGGTTGCCTCTCACGTGCCCCCTGCTGGGGACCTGGCCCACAACCCAGGCATGTGCCCTGACTGGGTATTGAACCGGTGACCCTTTGGTTCCCAGGGTGGCACTCAAGCACTGAGGCACACCAGCCAGGGCTGTTTAGACTAATTCTGCAACAGTGCCTCTGCTTTTCCTGTGTTTTGTTACCCTCAGACTTAAGAGTCCTTATTGATCAGTTATTTTGTAGAATGCCCCTTATTTGGGTCTCACTGATGTTTTTTAATCATGATATTGAGGTTATGTATTTTTTGGAAAGAATGAAACATTGTGCTTGCCCTTGCCAGTGCATAGATAGGGGAATGATGACGTTCATGTGCATAATTACTGGTGATATTAATATTGATCAGTCAGTTATGTATAGCTCTTTATCACGAATTTACTATTTCCCTTTGTAATTAATGAAATTCTTTGAAGAGCTAAAAAAATAGAGATTAGTGGCTGGGAGTAAAGAAAAATAAATGGATTGAGCATAAAAGGTATGTAAGGGTACAGGCGCACTTGTACTCAGATACGATCATTTCAGCTTGTAACTAGATATGCCTTACTGGCAGACTACTGACAACTGTTACTGCTGAGCTGTAACTACTTAAAGGTATCAGACAGAAACACAGCTCACCTGATAATGAAAATTGAACAGGAGTATAATTATTTGAAAAGTGTGTGATCCAAGTTTGGTTCCACTAAAATTATACCATAAAAGTGATGTATTATAAAGAATTATGGAGAAAGGACTACAAGTAAAAACAGCTTTTACGTACACTTAGTTTCCAGTTTAGGTACATTTGATTTCAGTCAAAGGGTAGAACCTCTCAACTGACTTTTAACTACAAAAGAGCATGTATGATAAAGATTGTTTATTATAAAACAACCCTTGTTATTCAACCTTTGAAGTTTTGTGTCTCAGGAAATAATAATTTCTGGTTCAGTAGTGTACAGACCATGGGAGATCACAGAATAATACTTTAAAGATGAGAGGATGACTCATAGAGATTCCTTCAGCAATTTCTTCCATCCAAAAACAAAGAAACAAAAAAGAGGGGGGCAGGGAAGGGGCTCCTACACTAGGTAAATTCTAGGTAAACTTGTTTAGATTTCATTTACAGGCAAAAAGACTAACTTATATGTATGGAAATATTCTGAACATTACTGGTATACATAAACCGAGATAATGAAAAACATGGAAGACTTGAAAATTTCAGGTTCACAGCCAAGAAATCAAGTATTAAATTATGGTTGAGTACTAACATTTTTAAAAGCTTGTTTGCTTGTTTTTCTTTAAGAACTATAAAACTGCACTCAGTGTTAGAAATAAACTTTTATTATCTAATAATGAGAAGATACAATTACTGTCTGAAAGCATACAAACCTTAACACCTCACATGTATGACAACACCTCAGCATGTACAAGTGAGAGAATACTGAAAGGAAGCAGAACAGAGATACTTCCACTTTTCACCACCCCAAATGCAGAGATCTTACTAATTCAGTTTTACTGGAATAATAATGATCTTTTCAGACCACTTTACAATTTAAAAGAAATCTAAGAGCTTTAATAAAAAGATTTAAAAATTAAGGAAGTTTATTCATGTATTGAGAAATATTTTAAGTTCATTGTGTTTTTTCTATGAATAAGGCTGTTGATTTAGTATAGATTAAGAACTGATGTCTTATCTGGAAACATTAAACTGGGCATCCCTCATGAGGACGTCATCTAGGATAACTGGAGTGCTAGGTAATGCATACACATCTACACCTGTTCCGTGGCACATCTGGCTGTACGGCCTTTAGGGCACAGTCCTACCATGTTAAGTTCTTTATATGTGTACTTAACAAGAACCATGCCCATGTAAAATGTGCACATAGGTCGTATGCATGCATTCTTACTGCGAACCTACACATCGCAAGATAGTTTGGAAAGTGGCGTGTAGTTATTAAACTGGATGTAGCTTAATTGTAATGTTTAGTTTATAAATGGTTCTATTTTCTACTGCAAAAACTTGGGACACTTGAAAAATAGAAACAATACTTGATTTTTGTAAGTAGTTAGGATATTTTTTTTTAGATTTTGTTTATTTATTTTTAGAGCGGGGAAGGGAGGGAAAAAGAGAGAGAGAAACATCAGTGTGTGGTTGCCTCTCACATGCCCCCTACTGGGGACCTGGCCTGCAACCCAGGCATGTGCTCTGACTGGGAATTGAACCTGCGATCCTTTGGTTCACAGCCCGCACTCAATCCACTGAGCTATGCCAGCCAGGAGTAGTTAGGATATTTTAAGTAAGTGGTCAATAAGAGTAAAAAAAAAAAAAAAGAATGTTTACTATTAATTTCAACAGTAGGTCAAAACAGCAGATTTTACTGAATAGTTAGAACTACCTAACCTTGGCTGTTTTCATGTGTTAAAGGTGAGGTTAGGGGCCTGGAACTATTAGTAATATGTGTAAATTAACAGATCATATTCTTTGTTAACCAGATTAGAAGTTATAATTTATTACCTACAATTTCGTGCCA
>PVKM010005593.1:0-47242 GCA_004027735.1 Carollia perspicillata
CTCTGATGACTCCATGGCATTATTCATCCCCACCTGAACCTGTGTTATTAATTTGTTTACTGCTTCATCACCTGTGTGTTTCAACCTGCACCTAAACTCCAGAACGGGCCTTCTCAGGCTCTGCCCCCAGCACCTGGAACCCACGAGATGCTCCACAAGCACCTGCCAAATAAACAAGTCGACGGCTGAATGAATCAATGAATTCCGTATCACGCCACATCGAGCCCTCCCCTCCCCCAAGAGAGAATAAGCGTGGCGTCGTCTCCTGAAGAAAAGAAAGCTCTTAGGGATTATACAATATAATGGGTAACTGATCCCAAGACATTCGAATGATGCCAAGCATGCCAATGCTCTAAAGAATTTACGACCCAGACAACAGTGGCTGGGGCAGAGCTCACCCCTGGCCAGGCTCCTGCAAGGACGAGCCTCTCCAGTGAAGCAGAGCTCGTTACTGTTCTTTTGTCTAGAAATGGAGTTTCGGGTCAGAAAAAACTCGAATGCTCAAAAACCTCTTGCCCCAAACACAAGGGTTTGATCCCCGGGCACCAAGCAAGAACTCTGCAGAGGCTGCAGGTCTGGAAATACAAGGTCAGAGAAAGCGAGGGAGAAAACAGGAAATGTCGCCAGAGTCGCCTCTCCCTGGTCACGCTGACAAACACATGGCTCTGCCTGGTCAAAGGTAAGGTCCGAGGCGGTTGTGCCTGCACAATGAAATGACTGTCACTTGTTCACCTATTTAATCCCAGATCCAAGATGGGACGCGAGAAGCAGAGACCAGTAAGTACAAAATGAAGGAACGTAAAACGAGAACAGCACGAAAATCACCCAATTAGAAACCACCAGCTTAATTGTTCAATACAAATTTCTCATGTAAACGAAAGTTCAAGAGAGCCAGTACACCCCCAGGATATCTGAATAATAGATGAGGGGGGTTTCTCTCTAGAGGAATATTCCAGCTAATAAATGCAGCGGAGGAGAGAATTATAATGTCACAATTTCTGCAAACACCAAATGAGATCATGGGTCTAGGCCAGTGACTTTGAACCTTTTCCATTCCATGGCACACATATACTAATTACTAAAACTCTGCAGCACACCAAAAACAAATTTTTTTTTGCTGATGTGACACACACACACACACACACACACACACACACACACAGCTATAATTTCGATTCCTTCATACCAGATGGCTGTTGTTGTGTTGGCTGCTGTTTTTCCTTTTTCTGTTGACAATCTAAGAGAAAAGAGGTCAGTGCCCCTGACTAAATAGTCAAGTATTGTATGTTTTAAAAATTCTTGTGGCATAGTGGTTGACAATCGCTAGTGTAGACAGTAGTCATTTATGGCGTTAACACTACAGAATATCACGAAAAGAGCCAATGGTCTTTCCATGCCCCCTAATAGATATACACACACTGACAGCAACACCTAGGAGAATGCCCTGCCTCCCGGCCCCCACAAAATCTGTGTGTGTGATACACATCTCAAACTTGAATCCGATCCATTCTCTAAATCCAACTACTCATTAACAGAAAACACAGGGACAGGAAAACACGTTCAACACCACCACAGAAATACAATCAGCTAGACACAGACTGTGGGCAATCTACAGGACAAATGACATGGCTTTTCTCAACAAATAAACTATTAAAAAAGAGGGAGGGGAAAGCCACAGATTAAACGAGACTTAACAAGCATAAGAACCAAATCCAACAGTGGACCTTGTTGGGTCCTGGTCGGGAACACATCAATTCTATGAAGACACTTACGAGAAGATCTAGAATGTTAACGCTAACTGGATACCAGGTGACGTGAAGCAATTATTGTCATTTTAATCACGACAATATTGTCATTATGTCCTTAAAGAACCCTTACCTCGCACAGAGAAAGACTGGACTATTGAGTTTAAAAATAATCCAGTGGGATGCACAGTGGCGACTATACATACGTAAAACCATAGTAGTCTCGAGTTAGTAAGAGTTGAAGCTACTTACTTTTCCAAAGGTGTCTGGAAGTAATGAAGGACCCGGGAAGACCGAAAGGACAGCTCATGATTACTTTCCCTACCACAAGCTAAGGATCGGCTCGCATCTTCCTCCTGCAGCTCCACGTCGCTGTGGGTGAAACCCACGTCCCCGCTGCAGCCCGCAAGGCCCCACAGGACCTGTCCCTGTTGTCCTTCTGCTGACCTCCCACCTCTCCCCCTCGCTCCCTCCTCTGGAGCCCTGCTGACCACTCCGAAGTCCCTCGAGCGTGTCAGGCACTGTCTCACCTCGGGGCCTTTCACCCGCCCTTATTTTGCCCCCAATGCTCTTCCCTCAGACATCTCACTCCCCCCCTCACTTCTGCTCCAATGTCACCTCACGGAAGAGGCCTTTCCTGACCGCTCTGGCTAAAACAGCCCCACATGCTGTTAACTCTCCACGCACCCTCCCCTGTGTTTCCCACACACGTTATTATCTCCGTCTGTCTGACTCACTACATACCCCTCCTTTACGATCTCTCTTCCCATTTACAACGTAAGGTCCACGAGGATGGGGACTTCATTTGCTTTGTTCACTGCTGTCTTTCCAGCTTCCGGAACCGTGCTGTATGAAACAGGTGCTCAATAAATATCTGTGTGTAATAAACCAAAGACTCAAAATGGGTATCATGTAGAGGTAGCATCCAGGTATCTGGGGGCTTCTTTAAGTCATTTTTAGGGGAACACTTCAGGACTGGTAAAGTTGCTACTTGCCTAACCCATTTAGTCTTCTCCTTTAACTTAGTAATAAAACATGATTTTTAGCTAAGAACAAGGCTATGTGAAATAAAGAATACATTTCCTAGATTCCCTTGCAACTATATATGATACTGTGACTAAGTTCTGGGCAAGACTTATAAAAGCAGAATTCTTGTGTACAACTGCCATTAAATCTTTTTTAAAAGACGGGGAACCCATGGCCATCCCTCCTTTCCTGCCTGCTGGGACGTGATGGCTGGAACTTGAGCAGCCGCCTTGAATCACGAGGTGATAGGCTAAGGATGGTGGAGCAAAAAGGTAGAAGGAACCTGGGTCCCTGACAAGAGTGCAGCCTCGGCCTGCTTATCATTGGGCCTTTACGTCAGAGACATGAGTAAAACAAAAACACGATAGTATATTCAGCCAGTGGAATATTACATAGCTGTTAAAAATGAATGGACTAGTTATACCAGTTTGGATCAATGCAAGTCCCAGAAGGCTATGTACAGTATAATATCAGTTGAAGTTCAAAAAATAATTTAAGAAAAAAAATGATAAACAAAATATTTAAGATGGTGGTCACTCTGAGAGAGCAGGCCACACCAAAGAGGAAGTAACACACAGCACACACGGGATCGTATAAGTGATCGGTAATGTTCCTGTTCTTGGGTGGGCAGTAGGCAGTGGAGGGGGTAGAGTAGTAAGGGGTTTCTACTCCATAGTTTGTTCTACTGTCACATATTTATTTCGACAAGAAATATTTCCTGTAATAAACTAAAGCCATAAAGTGCAGTGGTTCAGCACACAGACTCCAGAGCCAGACCACCATGTGGGTTGCACCACTCCCTTGCCATAGCAACTCCGGCAGGTCCAGTCACTGAATTCTCTGTGCCTGCCTCTGCACCTGAGAAGGGAGGATAACAACAGCGCCTTCCTCACAAGGCCACTGTGAAGATTAATGACCAGATAAGCCCTTAATGAGACTGGGTGTTACTATTATCATCACCCTGACTTCAAACATCTACATGGGAGGGATGAGCAATGACCTGGTCCAGGCCTGCAAACGATCCCGAGCAGTCGAACTCCCAGACGTGTTCACTCCCTTGATCGCTGCAGCCGACGTACAGTAAGAAGCTCGGTGCGTTGCCCACCCCAGGTGTTTACTGAACAGTCGGTAAATGAATGCACGCTGCCTCAGTTTACCCACCACGACCCTGGCTGTCTGAACAAGCTACTCCTAGATGCCTACTCAGCATGCCCCTCCTCCCCACTTCTTTCTTACTGACCCTTTGGTCAGGACGGCGATAACCCCAGATTTAGAAACTGGGTTTCTGAGACGTCCTTGTAGCAAGAGGTGGTCATGTCACAAAGTTCTGGCAAAAGAGACAGAAGCAGAAGCCCACTAAGAATTTCAGGGAAGGCTTTCGTTTCCTAACGGAGGTGCTGTCTCCTTTCCCTACAGTAGCAGTTTTCAACCAGTGTGCCACGATGATTTTCTTTTTTTTAAAAAATATTTATTTATTTATTTTTAGAGAGAGGGGAAGGGAAGGAGAAAGAGTGGGAGAGAAACATCAATGTGTGGTTGCCTCTCATGTGTCCCCCACCAGGGACCCGGCCTGCAACCCAGGCATGTGCCCTCACTGGGAACCGAACCAGTGACCCTTTGCTTCACAGGCCTGTGCTCAATCCACTGAGCTACACCAGCCAGGGCCCACGATGATTTTCAAAACATCCGATACCTGACCCTGTAGTAAGGGGCACTGACCTCTTTTTCCTTAGATTGTCAAATAAAAAAATGCCAACAGCTGGCCCTGGCCAGTGGTTCGGCTGGTTGAAGTATCATCCTGTACACCTACAGGCTGTGGGTTCGATCTCGTCAGGGCACACGCCTAGGCTGCAGGCTTGATCCCTGGCAGAGGGACACAGAGGAAGCAACTGACAGATGTTTCTCTCCTACATCGATGTTCCTCTTGTGCTCGTTCTCTCTCTCTCCCTACCCCCACCTCCCCTCCCCACCTCTCTCTAAAAATCAGTGGGCATATCCTCTAGTGAGGATTAAAAAAAAATGCCAACAGCCAACACAATAACTGTCCAGCGTGAATGAATCAAAATTATATCTATTTCTTTTTGGTCAGATGAGCAAAAGCATATATTTCCTGGAGTGCCACGGAAGTTGAATACTTGTTTATGTGTGCCATGAAATGAAAAAGGTTGAAAATCGCTGCCCTGGGGCTTTACTTCTTCCCGACTGCACAGGAATGCGGGGCCAAAGGTGCAGCAGCTGTCTCGAGGCGACAGAGCAGATGAAGAGGAGCCTGGGGCACTGGGCAGGTGGCAGCTGCAGTGCCGCCTGCTCCTGCTGGCCTCTGCATTGCTCCTTTCGTGAGAAAAAGACCGCGGTGGTAGCCAGTCTCCACAGACAGCCACCTCCCAGGGGCTGACCCGCGTCCTCCCTCCCACACAGAATCTGGACTGACCCCATGACTCGCTTTAACCGACAGAACGAGGCTGAGGTGATGCGGGGCCAGCTTTGGACTTATGCCTTCAGAAGACCTAGGAAGGCCCGGGCTGCCATGCTGCGAGTCCCGCTACTGGCTGGTGAGTCAACCTGGGAGAAGAGGTTCTGAGACTAAACAGAGAGAGGAGGGCCAAGCCGTCTCCAAGACGCCATGTGAACCTTCCGGTCCCAACTGCCTGCTGACTGCAGCCACTTAAGAGACGCCCAAAGCCAAACTTGCAGAAGATGAGCTTCAAACAGCCAGAGAGTCATCAAAATAATAAACTGTTGTCATTTTAAGGTCTTGAGTTTTGGAGTAGGTATCTTGTTATACAGCAACAGAGAACAGGAACAGACTGCCATTGGGGGCCACCACTGCGCAAGTTTCACGAAGCCAAATATACCTCTAAGTACCATCTAACAAAGAAACATGCCACCCTGGCTGGTGTAGCTCAGCGGATCGAGCATGAGCCTGTGAACCAAAGGGTTGCTGGTTCGATTCCCAGTCAGGGCACATGCCTGGGTTGTGGGCCAGGTCCCCAGTGGGGGTACTTCAGAGGCAACCACATGTTGATGTTTCCCCCTCTCTTTCCCTTCCCCTCTCTCTAAAAATAAATAAATAAAATCTTTTTAAATTTTTTAAAAAAACCATTGCCAATTGATCACAAACCTCAACAAAATCTCTTACATATTCTGATTTCCAAAGATTGTTAATATGAAAAAAACATTAACCTTCTCTGTCACTCTTATTTCTAAGTACCCATAATACAACCACTTTGCCTTAAGGATGATGAGTCTATCGACCATTTTTGTAATTAAAAAGCATGTGAAGTAGATGGTTCAACGTTGTGCTAGACCTAGTGAGAACACTGCGAGGGTCATCACTGTATTAGTGACACTTCACACTCATTCTCACAGGCTTAGGGCTTAACAAGGCGGCAAAGCAGGTCAGGCGCCTGCAACCTAATTAAAGAAGCCTATCAGTATAGACAGTAACTGGGGGGAAAGCACTAGCAACGAAGGACATGCACATCAATGACAACCTCGCCAAATAAGTTACGTACGTCCACACTGCTGTGTACCACGCAGCCATTAAAAACAGCAGATGGGTGCATTACCTGAGAATTCAGAGGCATTTCCACATGCTACCGCCATGTCAGAAAAGCAAAATGCGGGAAAACGAGGGTAATATTATCCCTTATAGGATAATGTTTTCCCCTACAGGATTATATAACCATGGAGAAAAAATGCGAACAAGTACGTTTAGTACTCGATTGTTACCAGGGGCCAGGAACTGTGGGACGGTGGGGGTGGGCCAGCAAGTAGGAGGAAGAAAGAAGCCCACGAAAGGACAGACTGAAAAAATTAAAAGGAGGCTTGGGATCAATTCATAGAAGTAATTATCATCCCCTTTCATTGAGTGCTTTCTACACACTGGACACGGTGCTAACTAGGTCACCTGATCTCGTTTTGAATTCTCATTTAACGGAGGCACTATTAGTTACTCTCGCTTTCCGGATAAGGAAGCAGAGGCCATGAGAAGAGAAGTATCATGCCCAGAGTCTGGACGGTGCTGGGGCCTGAGCACCAGGTGCACTGGCCTCCCGGGGGGCAACCCCCAAACCACTGTCCTCTGAGCTCGAAGGCACCTCCTCTAATTCTCTGCCCACTTCTCAAATGCCAGCAGGCCCCCAGGTGTGCAGATGTGTGCTACACACACCTCAGTCCCTCGTGTTATTGGGAGAGAGCCCAGAGGGCCACTGACCTTGTCACATGGAGCCTGGGGAAGCCCTGCCCGGGGTATTCTGATGGAACCACTGCTGACACCGGGGAGCCAGAAAACCGCTGAGAAAGTGTCAGCTATTACACAGCAAGACTCTTCAAGCTCACCACTTGATTAAAACCTGCTCGGCCCCGGAACAAGAATTATTACCTGGGAAAGCAGGGAAGGTCAGTACACTGTGCCTGGTCAGTTCATTCTTATTTCCAAGGCATTCCCTGGCCTCCCTACCACAGGAGGACCAAGCAAGGCCCGGTGGTGAAGTCGGCTTTCCATGCCCCCGGGATGCACGTCTACGAGTGGTGTCTCTAGCAAAGCCTTCCCCACCCAATCCACCGGCACGCGTCTTCTATGCTCACTAGCACCGTGTGGCTGTGTGTGCCATGACACACACACCCAGGCTGTCCCGAAGAGCCAGTGCCAGGGCCTGGACTGTGGAGACCGAAGGGGCCGAGGGACAGGAGGCCAGAAGGCTGGATGCGGCGGGAAGGCCCAAGAACCCGCTGGCTGACCGAGGAGAAGGTGCGTGCATGCCACCTCCCCGACAGCCGCGCGTGTCTGGATATTCCGGCATCCTACTCGAACCCCACACGGGAGAGCCGCCCATCCTTGGGCAACGCTGCACCTGCCCCTGATGTCATACATTCACTCATAAACTCGTTTATCCCACACCTACCTACCACATGCCAGAACTGTTCTACAGGGACAGGCAGGAGTCCCCGTGCTTTCACGGAGCCTACAGCTGGGGAGTGGGGGGACAGGCAGTCAACACATGTATGAGCATGTCGAGTGGGAATCCATACTATAAAGAAAAATAAAGCACAGTAAATAACTGGAGAGTGACGAGGAAGGTGCTATTTCAGGACAGAGGCCTCACGGAGAAGGCGACATTTCAGCAGAGACCTGGACAGGGAGCTGTGGGGGTCCTGGGGCAAGTGTTCCGGGCAGAGGGAACAGCCAGGGCAAAGGCCCCAAGGGAGGAAGGGCAGGAGGCGGGTGTAGCTGGAGGGCAGCCAGCAGCGGCTGAGAAGTCTGAGGTGAGGGAGACAAGGGGGCTGGGGGCTGAGGTGGGGCACAGGGACAGCAGGTGCGGAGCACCATCCATGCCCAGGACGTGAACACTTCACACGTGTTAGACAGGTGAGCGGGTGCTGCTCCTGTTTCCCACTCATCAGATGAGGGAACAGGCCTGGAGAGGGAAAGGAACTCACCTGAGATCACATGGCTTGTGTGGACCAGGTGGGGACGCCCCCAACACATGGCACAGAAGTTCGCATTCCACAGATCGACGCTCACCCCCTCCTTAGGGAGAAATAGCCTCCATTTCCTTCTCACTCCCCGCCACTCTGCCTACCCTTTCTTCACAGTGTGCAGCAGACAGCTAAACATTTCATGGGAGAGGCAGGAGGGGAAAAAAGAAGACAACGAAGCCAGTAGTCTAATTCCCGAAAAGAAGAAACATCATTAACTTTCTCTACTTCACAGGTCACCACCAAACTTAGCAAACACCCCTCACTCACCTAAAAGATGTCCCAAACACAGCCCCGATCACAAAGTGGGCAGGTGACTGAGAGGAGTTCCAGGCACTCGGGTGTCTTGGCGGGTCTTCTCCAGGCAAAGTATACCTGCCTGAGCTCTGCAGGCTGCCCTTGGCCTTGGTGGTGCCTCCCCCAGCCCGCTTGCGTGTCTGGAATGCGGAAACGGGAACCTGCCGTGCCAGCTACTAACAGCGACTTATTCAGCAGCCACGGGAACAAGCCAACCACCGGAGTTCCCCAAAAGATGGCTGGCTGATGTTCGTGAACGGGCGCGTTCCCAAAGAGGGTTGTTTTGCCAACAGTCCCTTTGAGGGAGGGAAATAAAAGGACTCCTTACTCATCAGACACGTGGTCTGAGGAGCTTGAATGGGCTCAAGAGAAAGCTCACAGGTAACAAAGAGGCCTGGCCTGTTACCTCCGATCCGGGAATGGGCTACCTGTTTGCTGACGCTGCCAGGGCTGGAGCTGTGCCCACAGCACCCCCAGCCCTGGGCCTGCGCCTGCCCCCTTTGTTCACAACTTCCCGATCCAAAGATGGGCTCCTTTCCCCGTGCAGACAGGGAGCTAGCTCGAAGAGGCAGCAGCGCGGCTTAATGATTAAGCACTGCCCCTGGACTCCTGGGCCAGCTCTTGAAGCACAACCGAATGGCTGAGCCTGATAACAACAACCCAAACCCACGAGCCTCACTGCACAAGGCACTACTGCAAGCACTTCATAGGAATTCTCTCCCCTAGGCCACTGAGCTACCCTCTGAGTTAGGTACTACTACCGTTCCCGTTTTACAGACGAGAGAGCTCAGGAACAGATAAGTCACAAGCCAGGAAGTCGCACAGCAACCAAGTGGTCAAGTGGCGAGTTAACCCAAGCACAGCAGCTCTTGGTCTCCAGTTCCTCACCACCTCACCGGATCTCCTCTCAGGAGAAACCGGTCCTCCCCACCGGGCCCCGGTTTCCTCATCTGTAAAATGGGGTGAGCGTGAGAAGTCAGTGCGATCTCCAGGGTGCACACTGAGCCCCAACCCACGAGGACGCTCCGTAACTATCAGCAATCCGGTTCAGCTCATCCCTTCAGAATGGGGACAATCCATTGTCACGGAGTTTAAATTCTAGGCAGCTGAAGGGAAACAAGTAAGAGAACTGCCATTCTTTTCATCTACAAAAAAGTATATACGACCCATCTATTCTGAGTCAGGCTGTAAGACACAGGACACAAAAACCGCACAGACCCTGCCCTCGGGGAGCTTACGGTCAGTTGTCTGGGAACAAACTGGCGCAAAACCGCGAAAGGAGAGCGGAGTGTCCGGGTGATGTGACCACTGTGGGCCAGGCACCGCGGCATTCCCAGTGCTTTACCAACGTCAGTGCGCTGAATCCTCCCAAGGGCCTACGAGGGCAGTACCGCTACCAGCCCCACTTTGCGGATTTGGAAACTGAGACACTGCAAGGCTGAGTAGCCTGCCCAAGGTCACACAGGGGGCCCAGATGGATCCAGAACTTGCATCCAGGTGGTCTGGCACCAGAGCCCAATCCTTAGTCCTTCTGCAGTCTTACAAGGCAACAACTTAACACCACATCCACAAGTAGCAGCAACAGGGACGCGCAGGAAATTCCAGCCTGCAACGTGGATGGTCACTTTCACAGGCTGTTGGGAGGAGAGAGCAGGATTGTAACATCATACTTAATTATTCAATTAAGTCATTGAATATACTAATAAACTGGGATGAACTCAGAGGAAGGAAGAGTAAAACTCGGGAGAAGAAACATCAGTAATTTAATATTTGAAGATAACACCAACCCACTGGCAGAAAGTAGCAGTGATCTGAAATGACTTCTAAGGAAAGTGAAAGAAAGTCCCAAAGCAGAACACCAGGTGAACACCCGGAAGAGTAAAATCATGACCACAGAAGAAGCACACAACTTCAACACAGACAATGAACTCATTTAAACTGTTGACGATTTTGCTTACCTTGGCTCAGTCATCCATTCTAGTGGAGACGGCAGCCAAAAGACCCAGGGGAGGCTGACACTCGAAAGAGCAGCAATGGGAGAATCGGGGAGAGACCACTGAGAGCAAAGATGTGTCGTTAAAAACCAAAGTGAAGATCACACACGCCCTCATATTCCCAGTTACTGTGTGCGGATGTGAGAGTCAGGCAGTGAAGAAAGCTGAGGGGGAAAAAATTGCTTCATTTGAAACGATGTGTCAGAGGAGAGCCCTACAGCTTCCCTGATCACTGGAAAAGCAGACAAATGGGTCCTGGAGCCAATCAAGCCTGAAATGTTGCTACAGGCCAAAATGACAAAACCGAAGCCGTCCGACCTCAGGCACATCAGGAGGAGGCAGGGCTCTTGGGAAGACAATAAAGGTGAGAAAAGCAGAGGTATCAGGAAAAGAGGATGACCAAACATGGGGATGGACTGACTGATTCCACAAAGACGCCATAGGCATGAGTCTACAGCAGCTGAGCAGGGCTGCTGAGGACAGGATGCTGTGAACAGCACTCACTCACAGGGTCACCAGGACTCAGAGCCGACTCAACAGCACGTAACACACGTAACACACACGGGCAGTTGACTCTTTCTTTTTAGAATAATTTATTTATTGATTTTAAAGAGGGGGAAGGGAAGGGGAGAGGGGAAGGGAGGAAGAGAGAGAAGGAAACATCGACCTGTTGTTCCACTCATTTATGCATTCATTAGCTGAGTCTCCTAAGTGCCCTGACTGGGGATCGAACCCGCCACCTGGTGTACTGGGACAACACTCCAACCAACTGAACCATCCAGTCAAGGCAACACAGCTGATTCGAACAATACGGATCTGAACTACACGGGCCACTTACACGTGGGGGTTTTTTTCTCATTCAATACTGTAAATGCATTTTTCTCTTCCTTATGATTTTCTTAAATTTCTTTTCTCTAGCTTACTTTATTGTAAGAATACAGCATCTAATACATATCACACACACAAAAATGTGTTAACTGACTGTTTATGTTATTGGTAAGGTCAACAGTAGGATATTAGTGAAGTTTTGGGAGTCAAAAGTTATATGGAGATTTTTGACTATGAGGTGGGGGGCAGCACCCCAATCCCTGAGTTGTTCAAGGGTCAACTGTATGTTAGCAGCAGGGGCCACATTCTTGAGCATTTCCCACATGCCAGCTAAGGGAAGCAGGCACGCCGGCTTCAGCCGCTCCCTTCACCTACACACGCAGGCATCCTATGAGGCAGTCCTCAGAGGGGGAGCCGAGCCTCCGAGAGGGACACCTGGCACAGGAATTGGTCCGGAGCAGAGAGGGGCTGAGAGGCATTTCTGAGCTCAGTGAATGCTCTCCAACACCATGCACACTGTCCCTCACACTGCCGCCTTGTCATCCGGCTAGAGTTTACCTGAATTTTCAGACAAACGGTGGACATGATTCGAGAACTAAAAACAGCCACGTCTTGATTCAGGTAATTACAAAACATAGCTGGTAAGTCTGATGATACAAGAGTGGATGGCTATTATGCTTCCACTTCATCTCACTACCTTTGGCTGCATTTCCAAATGTTTGCCTACCCAATATCCACTCCCCTCTCCCAGTTTACTCCCAAACAGTGATGTAATTTTATTCCTGTAGCCACTCTCCTCCCAGCAGTCATGTGCTTCCGGTGAGGAGGGGTCCATCCCCAGCAACAAAGGAAATGAAACCCTGACTGGCCCTGGCCTGTGATTTGCCTGTGCATGGTCATGTGTCACGATGCTGGCCAATCAGATATAAAGGGAACCTGGGAGGCAGGGCACCTAGAGAGGGTGTCCTCTCTTGAAAGACTGACATAGCCCTAGAGTGGGAGATGCCCTCTGTCTGCTGCTGGATGTGACGACTAGAGCTGTGGCAGTCATCCTGCAGCCACGAGGGGAGTCGACAGACACAGGCACACCTGAGGCAGAGACACCAGATATGGCAGAGTGACAGAGAGCGCTAGCCCACAGGCATTGTGAAACTGCTTAATTAATCAATCCTGGTGCTACCAACCTATAAGTCTGTTACATGAGTTCACAATGCTGACTTCAGGCAAATTTCAGCTGGGTTTCCTATCAGCGCAGACCAGTGGTTCTCTCAAAATGTGCTCCCAGGCCCAGGAGTACCAGTATCACCTGGAAACTTGTTAGAAATGCAAATTCTTAAGCCAGGCCTACTGAATCAGAAACTCCGGGTAGGACCTGGCATTCTATGTCTTAACAAGACCTCCTGGGGATTCCAATGTGGGCGCAGGTTTGAGAACCACTGCAGAAGCACACAGCGATGAAGGGCTGGGAGGGAGACCTCTGGAGTCAGGCTCCTGGGATCCAAATCATGCCACCACCATTTCCTAGCTATGTGACCTTGGGCAAGTTATTCAAATTTAGTTGTCTCATCTGCAAAAGAGGGATAATAAGAATACTCATCGGGCCCAGGCTGGCTCCGTGGACTGAGTGCTGGCCTGCAAACCAAAGGGTCACAGGTTCGATTCCCAGTCAGGGCACATGCCTGGGTTGCGGGTCAGGCTCCCCGTTTGGGGACACATGAGAGGCAACCACACACTAATGTTTTTCTCCCTTTCTTTCTCCCTCCCTTCCCCTCTCTCTACAAATAAATACATAAAATCTTAACAAAAAAAAAAAAAAGAATGCGTGTCTTATAGGGTTGCGGGAAGGCTTAACTGAGTCACTTCATGGGAAGCCCTAGCACAATGCCCGCATACAGTAAGAGTTACATAAATCACCGGTTGGTATCACTACTGTTTACACCCGAAGGCATATCAACCGACATGACCTCCTGACTGAGCGCCCCAAAAACTGCTTCCATAGCTCCTCGATGTTGCTTTGCCCCCCAGTGGACCCAGCCCCGTGTCCTGGCGTCCCAGAGGCACAGGAGTCCCTGGTAGCGTGGGACTAGCGTGGGTAGCGTGGTGTGACACGCAGGAGGTGCTGAAGGCCTTCCCCCAGGTCCAGACCACCTCCCCTCAGACTTCCACCCGCAGCCTGAGCCTCTGCAGTCCCGGCAGACACTCCCGTGGGCGGTCCAAGCTGGGCACTCTTCTGGCTACCATGCCCAGTTACTAATGCAGAATGCTCACAAGTTCTGCCAGACCCTGGAGAGCACCCCATCACATGAAGTCATGCTCAACACTGGCAACAGTCCAGGGGTGCCCTCCCCTCCAGAGCTATCTGAGATCTCAGAACTGGTGGCACCAAGATGCAGAAAGCCAAAGAACGACTAATGCCACTCTAGGTAAGGTCCCCATGGCAAGAAACAGCCTCTTGTCAGGCTCGGCAGCAACCCTAAGCACAGGGCTGTGGGCGGGGCAGGGTCTTGCGCTCACTGCTGTCGCTGACTTGGCTGGGCCAGTCACCCAAAGAGAAGTGCGGGAGGCGGGAAAGTGCTCCGACCGCCCACCCCGGGGGCAAGAAAGGACTGGTAAGACTCTCTAGGCTCCCAAATGGGAGCCACTGCGCTGAGCTTCGTAAAATTGCCAATATTCAACCGTTCTTGACCCACACAAAAGCAATTTCACATGGTTTAACCTAATGTAAGCCAGGAAGCTCACTCAGACAATGCAATGTCAAGGAACTGGTCACCGGTAAGAACCTGGGATAGTGGTGGTCCCTGGGGAAGGGAACTGGGTTGCCTTCTTTTTGTTCATTTGGTTCCACACAAGTGTGGTCACTATTCAAATTTAATGAAACTTAATAACTCAGTCAACCCTGTAATACCTTCCATCTCAGGAAAAGAAACAAACCAACCAGCCAACCTGTACTGGACCCTAAGTGATCTGTAAACCCGTCACCTCTCTGTCCTCATCCCCTCCTACTCTTTCCTCCTGTCACACGGGCTTCCTTGGGAGCTCCTACTTCTTACCAGGCCCATGGCTTCAGGGCCTTTGCACTGGCTGCTCCCCCCACCCACACATCCCTGCTGCTCACACAGAGTCTCACCTCCTTTCGGTCTGTACTCGTGTCACCTCCCCAAGGGAGGCCATCCCTGGCCACCCAGTCTAAAATTCTAACACCTCTATCCCAACACCTCATATCCCTCTCCCTGCTTAATTTCTTCCACTTAGCACTTACAACCACCTAACACAGCATACGCTTTACTTATCTTGTTCACCCGTCTGAGTCCTCCACTTAAACGAGAGCCCCACTCAAACGGCATTGTCTGCTCTGCTCACTGCTATACCCCTAGTACCTGGAAGAGTGCTCAGCTTGGTGGATACCTGAAACTTAAAAACCAAATGCAGCCCTGGCTGGTGTGGCTCAGTGGATTGAGCACAGGCCTGCAAACCAAAGGGTGGCAGGTCTGATTCCCAGTCAGGGCACAGGCCTGGGTTGCGGCCGGGTCCCCAGTGAGGGGCGTGCAAGAGGCAACCACACACTGATGTTTCCTTCCTTGTCTTCCTCCCTCCCCCCTCTGTCTAAAAATAAATTAAAAAAATAAAATCCTTAAAAATACAAATGCAGCATGAGTATTTGGAGCTTGCTGCCCACAGATCCAACATGTACAGCGCCACACTGGAAACACTGAAAAAATCCAAGCTGCTGAAGCTGGTGACAACACTCCTAACATTCTCTCCACCCTGAACTCACTTCAGAGCCTTTGAAAGAAAAAGAAAGAACAGAACTAAAGAGGGTGCCGGGGGAAGAGTTTGAGGAAGCCAGAGGGGCCGCAGGACTCCAGTCTCCCTCCCCACACACCTAGAATGTGATGCACAGACACGGGATCCGTGCTCCTGTTCCCACCAACCATCTCTGCCTACTTGGCAAGCGAACAATGAACAGAAACCCCCAAATGAAGGTGCACTCTCTTCCTGCCCCTTCCACACAAGGATTTCTGCCCCACACTGGTTCACTGTTAACTCACAGACCCCAGAAGAACAAACGCAACAGGAGCCTCTAGTCGTGGCGCGGGGGCTGGGGGGTGGGGGTGGCAGGTGTTTGCTGCAAAGGAGTTTTAATAACTGCTGGCTTGATGTAAAATGTCATCAGGTCTGAGGCACGGTCACAAGCCACATCTTGCCCCTGTCCTTCCGCTGTCAAGTCAGAACAGAAAGGGGGCACTTTCCCTGCCTCCCGCTGCAGTCAGTGCTCGAGGCAAACTAAAAAGGCTGAATTCTGGTTCCGTGTGGGACCTTAACAAAGCCCCATCAGTGGAAGGATCTGTGCGTGTCTTTCCTGAGGGGAGGACGGGAGAGGATCTGAGGATCTTGTTGGAACTCGTCCTTGGAAAAAACGTAGGAGGGGCCCCGTGGTCAGGTGCTGGAGGGAAACATCTTAGGAAAGAGGGACCCGGCAACCTGACTCAGAGGGCCGAGGCCGCTGTGGCCAGTTCTCAGAGCAGCGGGGAAGGCATGTGGCCACTGGGGCCTCACAGATGTCCTCAGTGCTACCAGATGCTACTTTACCAAAGTGTTTCTGAAGCCGCCGGTCAAGCACTGACTCATTTCACAAAGAGAAAAAAAACCCTGTGTTTACTGTGCAGGGGATGGCGCGGAGGCAGGGAAATCCCCCACACACACTCGGGCTGGAAACACACGAATGCTGAGCGAAATTTGTTGCACTGGATACCTGACTCTAACGTTCCGTGACGAGCCATTTTAAACACACAAAGGTGGAAAGAGGAGTATACTAAATCCCTACTGGCCAGCTTCAACAGTTACCAACGCATGGCCAACCTTACTTTATCTCCTTTTTTACTCGTACGCTTGTCCCCTCCACTCCCTGCTGTCCATATTATTTTGAAGCAAATCCTAAACATCTTAAGAATTCATAGGTATTTCAGAAGGTACCTTGTCTTAAAAGACAAGTTTTTTTTTGTTTAAAGGAGAACCACGGTATCATTATCACATCTAAAAAATTAACAAAAACTCGTAATATCAAATATCTTGTTCATTTTTGTATTTTAAAGAAAAGGGAAGTGTAGGTTCCCAAATTATTTTTATTTTTATTTTTTTAAAAAGCCCAAGCCCAGAGAGGTGTTCGTGCCCAGAGGCTGGAACTAGTCTGTATGGTCCATGTGTCCATCTGTGGCCAGACCACAGACTAAGTGTTTAAGAGCCTGGACTCTGGAACCAGTGGCCTGGGTTTGAATCCTGGCTTTGACACCCACCAGCTTTATGACATGCACTTCTCAGGACTTCAGTATCCTTATACGGAAATGGGAATCATAACAGTACCTACCCCGCAGGGTAGTCCTGAGGATTAAACAAGACATATAATACCTGAGAAGCAGACACAGCAGCGCCTTATACACAATAAGAGCTCAGTGAATGCTGGTTAGTATCGTTCATTCAGCCAAAAGACACTTACTGAGCATCTTTTATATGCCAGGCACTGTCCAACAGTAGGAGATGGAGTGGTGAGGAGGTAAAAACTCTTGTCAATCACCACCTGGGGACAGAAACAGACTCGGAATTTCCAGCACCTGCCTTACTTGGGTAGGAGGGCCCAGATTCACCCTGCCCCTGAGACGGGGAACCCTGAACCAAGGGAGCAACTAAAACTCCAGAACAATGACTCCCATGGAGTTGACAGAGGAAAACGCTGCGGCACCCCTCTCCCCATGTCCCCATCCAGCGAAGCCTCTCTGGGTCAGAGCAAGGCAAGGGGCATTAGCAGAGTAAAGCGACAGGAAGACGCCACGTCGCTTCCACAGGAGGCTGCAGCTGAGAGGAACAGAGTCAGCAGACAAAGAGAGGAGAGAGGCTTCATGCCCAAAGAGGCCACTTAGAAGTGAAATTTCAACAGGATGGACCCTTTTCTTGCCTTCCTCACTCTCGCTGCCCACCCTCCTCCTCAGCCCCGCAAACTGCACTACGTCCTGGGAGGTCAGACCTGCTTTCGCCAAACCTAGAGCTCAGCTTACGGGGTAGACCTGTCGGCCGCTCTGGTCTAAACCAGCACCCCAGCACCAACAAACGCAAGGGTCAATGCGGACAAACTCCGGGAATCCATTCTGTGCGGTGAGTCCTTCCTATGACTTTTGTTGCGTAAAACTCAAAAACTCCACTCCCTCAAACACCGTCTAATGCAGCACCTATTACAGTATGGTCTCCGGACCTGAGTTCAAATCCTGCCTAACCCTGAGCAAGGGGCTCCTCATCCCCAAACAGCTGTACAACGGGGATAATCACAGTCCGTGCCACCTCAGAACACAAGGCCCACAACCCCAAGCACTAAGGACAGCGCCCGAAGGTGTCTCTACCGGACGGCAGCTGCAAAGTGAGCTGTACCCGCCTATGATACATATGCTTTCCATCACTCATCCGCCCTTATTCACCAAGACAGAACAGATGGCACCCCGATTTCTGTGTGAGTCTCAGACCCTAGGCCCACGCTGTCCGATACACGTGGCTACTGAGCGAATGAAAAGTGGCCAGTGCGGATGAACACGTGCTGAAAGTGTAAAATGCACCCTGGCTGGTGGGGCTCAGTTGACTGGGGTGTCATCCTTTCAACCAATGGGTGGTGGGTTTGATTCCCCGTCAGGGCACGTACCCGGGTTGTGGGTTCAATCCCCAGTTGGGGCACATACAAGAACGCAACCAATCGGTGTTTCTTTCTCACACCAATGTTTCCTTCTCTCTTTCTTTCTTTCCCTTCCTCTCTAATGATAATTTTTTAAAAATGTCTTCAGGTAAGGATTAAAAAAAAATTTTAAAAATGTAAGTGTAAAATGCACTGTATTTCAAAGACTTCATGTGGACAAAAAGAATGTAAAATAGTTCGATAATGTTTATATTGATTACATGTTGAAATGATAATGTTTTGGACGAATTAAAATATATCAGTAAAATTAATTTCCTGTTTCTTTTGATTTTTTTTAAAATGCGGCCACTGCAAAGTTTTCAACTGCAGATCGGTCTGCGCCAGTGGCTAGCACTGTATTTCTAATGGACAGCACTCCCGCGGACCCTCGAGAACCGGTGTCTGCCCACTCACCTTCACGCCGTCAGTGGCTAGCATGGAGCCCGCACACAGGGGAGGTAAAAGACACGTTTCACAGGTGGCTGGATGAAAGACGTTCTCCATACTTCTCCTGGTCTTCCAAGTGCCCTCTGCTGTCCTCACATCTAACCAGGACTGCTCCATTCAAAATATGTAACAACTTGTAAGGTCCAGGACATACACCGAAAGGGACACAGTCGTGCTGGCTAAAGCAAGGTCCTGGGCCACACAACTACCTGAGATGCTGGGCCGTATTTGTACAGTTTGACAATCCATAATGCTGGTTTGATGCTTAGAAGTACTCCTTCCCCTGCCAGCCCAAGTCACCTCGCAAAGCTCACCCACATGGGACATTCGCCTTATTAACTATCTTTCGACATCTGGCCTGTTTCTTGTTCACCTGTGTCTGGTGTGGGAGCCAAGTGGTCAACCTTGTTTTGAGGACAGGCTCTGCTGCAGGGCCTTCAGTTCTGAAACAACCAAACATCCCAACAGAAACTGACCGCACTGTGTTTGTCAGTGGAAACAACGCCACCATAGCTCCAGACCAGTCTTGCTGCCACATGAGTTAGGTACTAGATATACCAAATTTTTCGGACTCTAAGATGTAGCGGACCATAAGACATACCTAGGTTTCAGGGGAAAAAAAATGTTTGAAGCAAAAAATGTGGTAAGATATTTAAAAACATAAATAATATAGGCCGCCCACCCCACCCCCCCGCCACGCACAGGGAGCCAGGTAAGCCACATTTGGACTACAAGACACAGCCCCATTTCCCCCCCAAATTTGGAGGGAGTGCATCTTATAGTCCAAAAAATACAGTAGTCTGTGGGGCTTTGTGTCAACTAACGGAGAGAAAATGCTCCCTGGACTCCCTGGACTTGCCTCAGCCTAGTGAGGAGGGGCAGAGGGCCTGGGAAGAGAGGGAGTTAGGTAGGAGGGTGAGGGAGTCTGAAGCCAGCTTCTTCACTTGTAAACTGAGACCTATAAACGTAACCACTTCACTGGACTCGTGAGGACTAACTGAGGAAAAGTGTGAAATGCTGAGAAAAACTACCCCATAGTACGCACTAGGTAAACACTAGCTGCTTTTATGATCATCATTATTTTATAAAATTAAAGTAGCATGAACTTACTAAGTGGGAACTTGTCCTTCTCCAGCCACAGGGATACTGTTTTTGCAGCCAATTCCTTCCTACTCTGGGCCTTTGCACTTGTTCCCTCATCTGGAATGTTCCGCCCCCAGCTCTCGACACAGCCGATGTCCCTTGTTCATTCAGGTCTCTCAGCTCACGTGCCTTTCCTGACCGTCCAAGCTAAAGTAACCACCCCTTCCTCACCACCAGCCTGCTCCATCAGCCATGTTCTAGCCCATGCCCTTGACTTTTCTCCACTGTACTTAAAACCATCTGAAATCACCTGGTTTACTTTGTCTCCCCCGCTAGAATGTAAACCCTAGGAGAGCAAAGATACTCCCTGTCTTGTTCCTTGCCTAGGGTTTGTGCTTTTAGCCACTATGCTACACTACCTATGTGCCAGAATACTTACTGGGTGTGTTTATGAAGGTAAAATCCCAGCAACAACCTAAAAGTCCAGCAACAGGGGAAGAGGACAAGATCTCTCCATATCTAGAAGGATGTGAGTCTAACTGTTAGAATGAGTCGGATCTGCATATGATGACTTGAAGGCAGATGCCCCATCACAGTAATTGAAAGACTCGAGGCACAAACACATGTGGCTTGATCCCCGCCCTCCTTTTTGGGAGTGGTGAGGGAGAAGGAACAAAACAATCAACGTACACATGTATACATCCATTGACGCACAGAGAGAGCCATCCACCCAAATCCCCAAGGGAAGAGAGCATCCCGATGTTGTTCACTGCTAAGTCTACGAACCCCAGCAGGAGATACCTGGTAAATACTTGCTGCTTCAATGAATGGTTATCTCTAGAGGAGGGATTTCAGGTGGAGGATGGCACCCATTATTTTCCTTACACATCTCTGTATTGTCTGACATATTACAGTGAACATGCATTTCTTGTATAACTTCTTAAAAGGCAAGGTCAACCCACTCTCACACACAAAAAGTAGGGCTGTGACCACAGCAATCCTCGGAAACAGGAGGAATACACCAACCCCTTGGGAAGCGCCACAGCCTCTCACTCTACTCACTAAAAACAAACTCTTTACATTAAAGGAAAGGACTGCTTAATTCTTTTACTGAAACATGAATACATTTAATTTTGATTTTGTGAGTTAAATACATAACAAGGCTAAGCTATTACCATAACCTGGGTCATTTTTTAAACCTAAGTTTGAAACATACTAGCAAAATCTATTTTACAGAAAAAAAGGGCACCAATCACACTGCGCATTCTAAATTCCATTTTTGATCTACCACCTAATAACTGCGATGTCTGAAAAAATAGGTTCACATTTAAATCTTAGACCATTCCACGCAGACGGCTAAAAAGCCATGTGCTGTTGTCACTAACAATTAAAAGCAAAAAAATTTTAAATGTCACTGCTTTATTTCAACAGATTAAAAAAATGCTCACGTAAATTTGGCGGCCATCACAAATTTAATTGAAAGCACAGGTTCCCACCATCAAATGAAACCACAATGACAGGTTCTGGATAACAGACTCAACCTAAATGGGCATCCGATAAATTCCCTTCCCAGCCTTTTTCCGGGTGTGTGCTGCCTCGCAAAATGCCAGGGAGGACCTTCCCATACAGGACATTTAACCCACTGACAAAGTATAACTTTTCAGAAAGGAATGAATGACTCAGCCAAGCTTTTTGCCAGGCTAAAACTATGGAAATGGGTCCCCTGAAAGCAAGGCCTTGCCTGATGCCACACCTGTGGCCACTGCGGTCCAAATCTATAATATCTTCTCTGCTCCTCACTAACACAATGTTTAGAATACATTAATCCTTAGTGACTTTAACAACAACAACAAAAAAAACAAAACCTCAACATAGTCAGAAAAGGCCACCTCCAGTGGCTCAGGGGGCCCTTTAGTGCCCACAAGATGGGAGATCAAGGTGGGCCAAAGAAAGGATGTTTCCAGAAAATCATCTGGACCTTGCCCCTCAAATGGACCTTGGAAGGCTGGGTGAGAAAAGCCAACTCCCAAATTTCTGGGTTGGGCAATTGGGTCGGTGTTGGCCCATTTGCCAAGATGGTGACTACTGGTTCTGGGAAAAAGAGTTTAGATTGAATATGTTGAGTTCATGGTACCCACGGGACAGTCACCAGGGGACATCAAGGAAGCATAGGCATCAAGGAGCTCAGGGGGCTAATAAGGTGTTGAGACAGAATCGACTGCTGACATAAAGCACAGGAGTGAACGGGCTGGCTTGGGGGAAGAGGGAGTATGTGACTTGAGCAGGAGGCCACTGATAGCAGGTCGGCATCTCTTTCTTTTCAGGCCCTTATACAGCTGTACATTCCACAACTTAAACTTTAGTGAACAAAAATGGGGAAGGGAATGAGGGCAATAACATTGTCACTGCCCTGCCCTATAAAGAAGCGGCAAAGGCCTATCAAGAAAAACAAGATACATTTACTAAGTGCTTATTATGCACCAGGCTCTGTGCTAAACACTAAACATGAATTATCTCCTGGGCTCATCAAAACAATCCTGGCACAAAAGTCTGATGACTGCCACCTCACAGATGGGGTACTGAGGTTAGGAGTGAACTGTGGGGGAGCTCAGGGCTGTCATGTCACAGCCCACAGTCAGGCAGTCTCTGGACCAGATGGAGAACATTGAAGAAAAACAATTATTTTACATAAGAGCTGTTACTTAGTGAGAGAATACAATCTTAGCAAATCCTTACAGACCTCTGAGGCTGATGTTGTTATCCCATATTACAAATGAGGAACAAGAGGCTACAGGACAGGAAGTCAACTAGACCAGTTTTGAATCTGGCCCACTGGGGGAGACTAAGACTATTGCCAGAGCCCCATCCTCAAAGGGTCTCTGGGACACTGGAACAACGCTGACTAAATGGGACCTAATTTATTAAACGCTTTGTGCCAGCTGCTCTTCTAAACACTTTACACATTGTATTTGCATTGCATCCTCAAAACAACTCTATAAGGTGACTATAAAAAATTTCCCATTTTATAGATCAGAAAACCAAGGCACAGATAGGTGAAGTCAGTTCACAAGGTCACACAGCTGGTAAATGGCAGAGCCTAAATGTGAACTAGGGTCTCTTTGCTTCCCAAACCAAAGCTCTTAACAAAATAATTTCAGCTAACAGTAGCCACTGTTAGCTGATAACTATGGACTCCGCTTTTTACATGCACATCCTCAACTAACCCTATGCGGTCGCTAATACCTTCACTCCATTTCTCCGGAGCCAACAATAACGCAAACACGTAATCGCCAGATCTCATCATCTCAACAGAATCCCCAGCAAAGGAAAGATACTCTTCTTCACCCGTTTTACCAAAAGGGGAAACGGAGGTTCGGCACGGTTTCCCTAGATTGCAACTCCGGAGTGGCAGAGCCAGGACGCGAACCCACTGCACCCTGACTCCCACTCATGTTCTTCCGCACGGCACCGGGTAGTAGGTCTGAAAAGTTGAGCCAGGCGGGACCGAGTTCGGCAGGTCCGCAGGGCGCGAGTCCCCGCGCCGCCGCCGCCGCCACTACAACCGGTGCTCACACCCGTTCGTCCGCCAGGTCTCCCGCTCGTGCTGACCCTTTGGGTCCAAGTAGACGCCGATTCCCCACCACACTTCAGTGAGGCCGCCCCTGCACCTGGAGGCACATACCTAGGCTTCCCGGCTGCCAGCCCTGCGGGACCCACGACCCCGACGCCCGGCCCCACACTGTTTGCTGGAGACGCCGCCAGCTCTGGTGGCCCGAGTGACTTCCAGGCACCACTTCCAAGCCGCTTCGCGCGAGACCTCCTGGGAACTGTAGTTTTGCCCTAGGGGGCAGCACAGTGAAAAAAGCCTGGCGCGCAGGTGCTGCCGGGAGCAGTAGGCGCAGCACCGCACCACCTTCTGGGAATGGTAGTTTACCTATCACCTCCGTGCAGCTCCTGTCCCCAGAGCACTTCCGCACAGCCCCGCAGGGAGTAAAGGATGGAGGCGTGTCTTCTGCAGACTCCAACCCTGTTGCCACGCTCCTCGCTCCGCAAGGACGGCTTTTCGTTTTCTTCCAGCTCCGTCTGCCTCCTTCTCTTTGGCAGATCCTTTCCCTCCCTCTCCGCTGGGCGCGAGGTACTTACCCCGAGGGCGCAAGGTTGGGGAAAAGCCGGGACAGCACAGCACAGCACTGCGTTAGACCTCCAATGGAGCGGAGCGGTGGAGGAGGGCGTCTGTGCGCGCTCGCGCACGCGCGCTCGCCGGCCAACTCCGGTCTAAATTGCCGCGGGCCGGGTGGGAAGGACTGCTTTTACTTCAGCGCGCGCGCGCGCGCTAGGTCGCGCGCCGGGCTTTTTACTGCCGGCCGCGCGCCAGTGCGCACGCGTGCTCACACCCCCTCGTTTGGGTCGGTCTACCAGGCGCGGGGTTAGGGGTCTAACCGCTGTGTTCTGGGAGTCCTGCGGCAGCATCCCCTTAGGTCGCTTCTCAGGCACTCCTTCTAGGTCTGGTTCTTCACATAGGAGCTTCTGGGTGTGCCGCCACACACGTCGTAGCCATCCCTTGTTGAGAGCCCTGTCGTCGCAGGTAATAGGCGCGGCCCCGGATTTTAAGAGGCCGAGACGGCTTCCTTCCCCACCACGCGGAGGGCCAGGACGTCCAAATGTGTATGGACTTCCCCGGCTGAGGCACTTCCAGAGCTTTGCTTCGAGGGGAGCCTCAGTACCACCACCCAGGGAGCTGCCCAGAGGCCATTATCTACTGACCGTTCGTTGATCATACATACTGAGGGAAACTAGTGTTTGTTGAGTGCCTATGGCCTGGGAAATTCCGTCCAAATTCAGCCCACTTCCTCACATAATAAATATCCGATCCGCCCCCGCCCCGCCTTTTTAAATAGATGTTGCTACTCCTACTGCATAGGGTTTTACCCAGGGATATGGCTGGAACTGCAAGGACCTCTGGTCAAACCCAGACAGTCCCCTTCCCACATCATCCGTCCTTCCAAAATGATCAGTAAGACTTGAAGCTGGCAAGCATATGTTTCTTTTTGGGAGAGGGTAGGGGTCGTTCATCTGCTCATTCAGTAAACAGAAATGTATTAAGCACAGGAGACAGGAGGAATCAAGACCGACTGGGTTCCTACTCTAAAGGAGCCAAGTCCAGTATGTATATCAGACCACAGGGGACAGTGACCATCTAAATCAGTACTACCTAATAGGGATATAATCCAAGCCACATATGCAATTTTAAATTTTACATTACAAATAAAAAGAAACAACCCTGGCCCGTGTGGCTCAGTTGGTTTGGAGGGTTGTCCCGGTTCCATTCCTGGCCAGGGAACAAACATACCTAGGTTTCAGGTTCAGTCCCGCTCAGGCTGCTGACCTAATCACGCTCTCTCCCCACCCCCACCCCCCATCCCCGCAATCCCTGTCTCCCTGTCTCCCTCTTTCCCTCCCCCACTTCTCTAGAGTCAATGAAAATGTCCTCTGCATGGATAAAAAAAATAAGTGAAATTAATTTAAATACTTTATCTAACCCAGTATATCCAAAATAAGTTATATGTAATGAAAAAAATTCACATTGCTTCAATTTTGAAATTTTAGTTAAATAAAATTAAAACAGACATTAACAAAGATATTCATTTGTGGCATGAGTTGTCATAGCAAAAGGTTGGAACCTACCCAATGTCCATTAATAGAAATTTGGATAATAAATAAATGATAGTTTGGCCACACAGTGGAAACCATGCAACTGTTGGAAAATGAGACAGAACTATGTATATTAATATGAATTCATCTCTAGGATATATTGAGAAAAATATTCAGAACCGTGTCTAAAGCATACTACCATTTGTATAAGAAAAAATATTTTTTACATATATGCTTTTATATGCACAGAAAACTATAAAGATAACCAGAATACCTTAGTGAAGGGGAAGCAGGACAGGTGATCGGGTGTGAAAAGGTGACTTTCTTTTCATTATATGCTCCTTAATATGTTTTGAATATTTTTACCATGTCCCTTTTTAAAAGTTGTTTAATAACTGAATGGAGGGTGATAGCTAAGTCATAGGACCATTTTAAGAATTAAAGTAAACAGCATATAGAATTCCTGCCTACCACCTTACGACTTAATTCTGGGTGCTATCATTACTCCCAGGTAACTTTTCCACTTAATAGAAACTAGTCCACCCTGATAATGTATCTTTGTTAGCCCGAAAATTGTTTCTTTCTATAAAGATAGTTAAGTTTATTCTACCTGTGAAGTCACCTGTAAGGCCAGAGTAGCGTTCCCAGGCCCTGGGAACAGATTTGGGCTCCTTATCAGTAATATCATTCAAAAAAGTATAAGTAAGTAACCCATCACTGACTTCTGGCTTTACAGCCTCTCTGACATTATAGCCAATGCATTAGGCCTAATGCCAGCTGGGCTTTCTGCATCCCTGTCCCCAAACATGAGAGCCACCTTCAAAGCTGCAGGATCCATGCAGGGCCCTACCTCAAAAAGTGTAACACACATCACCCTTTTTGTTATATGTACTCATTGCACTTTGTTCTTTTCCTACTTAAAACTGAATCACTAGTCCTGGCTTGTGTGGCTCAGTGGATTGAGCATGAGCACTGGTTGGATTCCCAGTCAGGGCACATGCCTGGGTTGCAGGCCAGGCTTCAGTAGAGGGCGTGTGAGAGGCAACCATACATTGATTTTTCTCGCCCTCTTCCTCCCTTCCCCTCTCTCTAAAAATAAATGAATAAAATCTTTTAAAAAATCACATGGAGAACTGAATCACTAGCATGATTTCATGTTTTAAGATTGAGAAGCTGCAGAAAGGTTCAAAGAATAATAAAATCAGAATTTCCACTGTAATCAATTTTATGACTATTTTTTGATGTATGCCCTCCCTGCTGAACTGTAAGCTGTTTGGGGCAACAACTGTATACCCTCACACTCCTACAACAGCCTATGGAGCCAATGAATGACTCAAAAGGAGCCCAATAGTGTTGTGTAGTGCCCCCTAGAGGTAATTCTTGGTTACAAAGGCAAGGCTGAGGGAATGCTGGCCTTCCAACCTACCTACCACTGACAGTATGTGGGAGTGGGCTGCAGCTAGGAAAAAGGATGTGGTGCCAGTGTCAGTGCACAGTCACAAACCTAGTTTGTTGCCATAGTCAAAAGGACATACCATGTCTCAGCCCCAAATACCGATCCCTACCCCCGAGTTGTCTGGAAGGCTTGAATTCTCCCATTAGATCATTTTTGAGTTATTAAGATATTTAAAAAAGTCAAGACCATTGGAACTAAAACATCTGGAGTTCATTCTAGACTTGCTTTTAAGGGCAGATAATGGAATTAGGGAATCAAATGTGGGGGATTTCAGGAGTTTCCTCTGAGTACTACCTAAGGAAGCCGATGTATGGGATGGGAGAGAGTGGCAAAACATAAATAAATAAACAGAGGTTTGAGGTTTGAAAGCCTTTTTCATTAACCACCAAGGAATGTGCTCCCCAAGAGTCCCAACCACTTACTTTTTGCAAACTGGTCGAGAGACATTGGACCCAGAGGAGATATTAGGAGCAATGGAAACTGATGGCAGTGATTGCAAATTTGTTGCTAATGATGCCTCTCTCAGCAGCTCTGGGGCCTCAAGGAACCAGTGAGGTAAATTCCAGCTGTGGGGCCTGGCCTCCAGGACCATCTACTAATGTGCAGGATATGAAGCGGATCCTACTGGATCCTGAAAGGCAGTGCCTTTGCAGCAAGTGCAGGGTTTCATAAGAACGAATGTAAAAAGATAAGGCAGGAGGGCAGGATTCAGTCTTGGGGAGAGTGAAAGGAGAAGAGGGGATGCTGATGTCCGACGGCCAGTCCCCAGTTTCCATTTGTAAGTTGTAGGTCATAGAGCTTCCTTAGCATCAGATAGAAGAGTCTCTTCCTGACTCTGTCTGAAATGGAGAAGAATCCTGAAATGTGGATTGCATCTTAGTCTTGAGTCTGCGTAGCCTTGAACACTGCTCTTCTCTGAATTCACATTCCTTGTATTCATAATGGAGATGATATCCGTCTTTAAGAATTCTCTCAAGAACTGATGAAGCAATTGTAAGCTCTAATCCATTCTACAGGTGAGATAATGATACATTTTGCCTGCTCCTTCGCCCGAAATCCAGCTGTGAAATCTCTGGCAACATAGGGCCTAGGCTTAGCCATAATAGAGGGTGGATTCTGCTGACCTTGCCTTGGGAGACCCAGGACAAACTGGTCTGGAACTCTTAACAGCACTCCAAACAGTGGTTCTTGGATTTTACTGGGAGGTAAGAGTCAAAAAGCTTGTTGAGAGTCAGATTTTTGGGCCCTGCCCTCGGAGTTTCCAATTCAGTGGGTCTGGGGTGGGGCCCAGTAGTTTGCATTTCTGACAAATTCCCAGGTGATGCTGACACTCCTGACCTGAGAATCACACTTTGGGGAGTCACTTCTTTTTTATATTAATATATTTTATTGATTATGTTACTAAAGTTGCCCCATTTTTTTCACCCGTTTATTCCCCTCTACCCTCCATGACCTTCCCACCGGCATTCCCCGCGCCCCCTTAGTTCATGTCCATGGTCGTACATATAAGTTCTTTGGCTTCTCCATTTCCTGTACTATTCTTAATCTCCCCCTGTCTATTTGGTACCATTTAGGCTTCTTACTCCCTGCACCTTTTTCCCCATTCTCCCCCCACCCCTCCCCAATGATAACCCTCCATGTGATCTCTATTTCTGTGATTCTGTTCCTGTGCTAGTGGTTTGCTTAGTTTGTTTTTGTTTTTGTTTAGATTCAGTTGATGATAGTTGTGAGTTTGTTGTTATTTTACTGTTCGTAGTTTTGATCATCTTCTTTTTCTTAGGTAAGTCCCTTTAACATTTCATATAGTAAGGGCTTGGTGATGATGAACTCCTTGAACTTGACCCTATGGGAAGCACTTTATCTTCCCCTCCATTCTAAATGAAAGCTTTGCTGGATAGAATAATCTTGGATGGAGGTCCTTGCCTTTCACAACTTTGAATATGTCTTTCCAGACCCGTCTTGCCTTCAAGGTTTCTTTTGAGAAATCAGCTGATAGTCTTATGGGAACTCCTTTGTAGGAAATGGTCTCCTTTTCTCTTGCTGCTTTTAAGATTCTCTCCTTATCTTTTGTCTTGGGGTAATGTAAGTATGATGTGCCTTGGTGTGTGCTTCCTTGGGTCCAATTTGTTTGGGACTCTCTGAGCTTCCTGGACTTCCTGGAAGTCTATTTCCTTTGCCAGATTTGGGGAGTTCTCCTTCATTATGTTTTCAATTTCTTGCTCTTCCTCTTTCCTCCTCCCACCTCTATGATTCAGATGCTGGAACGTTTAAGTTGTCCTGGAGGTTCCTAAGCCTGTCCTCGTTTTTTCCAAATTCTTGTTTCTTCAATCTTTTCTAGTTGAATGTTTATTTCTTCCTCTGTCCAAATTGTTGATTTGGGTCCTAGTTTCCTTCCCTTCACTGTTGGTTCCCTGTGTATTTTGCTTTATTTCACTTTGTGTAGCCTTTACTTCTGCCTCTATTTTGTGACCATACTCAACCACTTCTGTGAGCATCCTGATTACCAGTGTTTTGAACTCTGCATCTGATAGGTTGGCTATCTCTTCATTGCTTAGGTCTATTTTTGGAGCTTTGATCTGTTCTTACATTGGGGCCATTCTTTTTTTTGTCTTGGCACAGTTGTTACATTGTAAGGGGTGGAGCCTTAACGTATTCACCAGGGCGGGACAACCCAGGTCTCTGCACTGTGGCACTGTACGTGAGGGAGGGGTCCACGAGGGAACAATGCCAATTGCTCAGCTCTTGGCCAGCTTTCAGTCACTTCCCCCACTTCCTACAAGCAAATTGGGCTCTTCTGGTGCTGATTCTTGGGTATGTGGGTTTGTATAAGTTTTAGGACCCTATGGGCCTCTCCAACAAACTCTTCTGTGAGGCTTGGAGTTTCTCTCACTGCCACAATCCCCATAGGTCTTTATAGCCAGAGATTTTCAGGCTTTCTTTCCCTGCACTGAGTCCTAGGTTGTGCAGTCTGTCTCGCTCCCCAGTTGTTCCTCCTGGTTTATCTGTATGCGAATGTGGGACCTCCTGGTCTCCTGGTCCCAGCTGCCACCTCGCCTGCCCTTGTCCTCCAGCCGCTGCCTTGCCATGTGTCCTGTCCACCCTGGCTGCCCGTCTCTGGCCCCCTACCAGTCTGAATGAATATTTCTTCTTTAACTACTTGGTTGTTGGATTTCTCTACAGTTCAATTTTCTGGCAGTTCTGGGTTTTTGTTTCTAAATTTGTTGTCCTTCTTTTGGTTGTGGGAGGAGACAAAGTGTATCCACCTCCGCCTCTGTCTTGGCCGGGAGTCCTAGGGAGTCACTTCTTGAAACTGAAAGTTCACAGGTTTCCTTCATCTGTCAGGCACAAAGATGGCCTCACTTCCATTGCCCTCTGCTGGCCAGACTATAAATGTAACTCATGTTTCCAGAACAAGAGGAAAGTACAAAGTATCAGTTGGAAGGAAATAAATACTTGTTTGACAAACAAACCAGTCTAAAAACAGCAATCCCAATAATTGTTTGTTGCCTCAGAGTATACTTTGAAAAGTATTAACAGAATTATTTGATCTTTGCGACAATCCTGTGAAGTAGGCAACACTGGCATTTTCATTTTACAAATGAGGAAAACAAGGCCATTGTCTGACCAGTAAAGAGAGAGTCCCCGGGAGAGAGGGCTTGTTAAAAGTAGGATTTGCCCTGGCCAGGTGGTTCAGTTAGTTTGCGCCGTTGTCCTGCACACCAAAAGGTTGCGAGTTGGATCCCTGGTCAGGGCGTATAACTGGGTTGTGGGTTTGATCCCCAGTCGGGGTGTATGTGGGAGGCAATGGATCGATGTTTTTCTCACATCAATGTTTCTTTCTGTCTTTCTCTCTCAAGTCAGTGAACATATCCTCTTCTCTGGGAGGATTTAAAAATGTAGGATGCATTCACAATACAACCGAGAAAAGTGGAGGTTTGTTCTCATGAAAGCCAAAGACAAGAGAGTGCAAAAGAGGATGATAGATGATTCACATGTAAGGAAGCTACTTGATTCCATCAGGCTGGGAAAACCTTCAAGGCCAAATGGCTGTATCCTCTCTCCAGCTGTGCTAGGTGGGCTGACCCTTAGTCCTGGGGGCCCAGCATCTGAATTTGCTATTTCAGTAGTCAGACTTGAGTGTCCGTGGAATCACCTAGGGAGCTTGTTGCATATGAAGGTTCCTGAGTCCCACTTCCAAGGTTCTGCTTCCGTAAGTCTAGGGAAGGCCCTAGGGATCTGCATTTAAGACTTACCCCCTCCCCAGGGAACTTTGGGAACTCCTAGTCCTTGAAGAATGCCTTTTAACTGGCTGCCATCAGCAAAGAACTGTTTGCCTGGGATGGTATTCCTTTCTAGCCCCGCTCTGCTTCCCTCACCCATAGTATCCCACTGGGTTATGATAGCTAAGATTTAGTCCCCAATTTCTTTATGTGCCCTCTCCAAGCCTCAGTTTCCTCATCACCGAAATGAAGTAATACCTACCTCACTGGGCTGGGGTGAGGATTACATGAGAAGGTATGTCTTATGTATAGTTCCTGACATTCAGAACGTGTGCAATAAACATGAGTTCATGGATCTTGCTTTCTGATTCCTAGCTTCCCAAAAAGTAGTAGTGGTTAAGCTCACTTCTTTTGAATTTCCACAGGGTTTTAAGCAACGGTACTGAGCAAAACGAGGGAATAATCAAGGTGATGTCTTCCCCTAGACTGATTCCCCTCTGGAAGGATTTTAAATACCTCCTAAGTGACTTATATGATAGCAAGGTAATGTATATATAGGACATAAACCTGTTATTGGCCTCCGTCTGTCTTAATATAGTTACAAGCACTTCTGAGGAGCATAGATTTCCATAAGCAGGGAGCTGGCAGGGGAGACCACAAAGACAATTGTCGCCTTAGGAAGTGGGCCACCCATTTCCAAATGAGTCTGGAGACCTCTCGCAAGGACATTTTCATAGTGGAAGGTGAACACTTTGGAGCATTGTCAGAGGAGCCAACCCTCTAGGAAGAGACATTTTTCTGAAAGAGAAGGGAGAGGCCACTAAAGAGAACACTTGCCAACTTCAGTTGTGCTGTAGCAGCGGGCTCTGTGGAAAAGGATCCCAGGTTCATGCTGCATAGCACATGCTCTGTCACTGTGGGATAATGGTGTGTGTGTGTGTGTATAAAATCTCCCTATGTCAAATTTAAAGGCCAGGTAGGGTGTCCTAGCAGTCTTACTTACTGCAGTTATACACTTTAATGTAAAGCTGTGCTGACTTTTTGGGACATCTGTTACATTGCCCGTGGGTATATGGCAGTGCACTCACCTACCCGATTAATCTGTTCAATGTGTCTTTTATAGCATACGTGCCTTTTAGACAGAAGTGAGAAAGTTAGAAGATAGGTATCACTAACTTCATGTGAGAAGAACATCAGTTTCTCCTGTGCTCACACTATAAAATTTGCCCATAGAGGCCCCATCGAGGTTTGGTTCTTTCATACTGGGGGTTTTGTTACGTGCTTGTGAAGCGCAGGTGTCCCACGGGTGATAAGTCGTGCGTGTGTGGGTATAACAGGAGTGGTCCCTGGGGTTGTGGTATGGCTTTGGGAACTGCTTCAATTGTGGCTTGAGTGAGAATATATTTAGTGCATATGTGTTCTTGTCTCTTAGTTTATGCCATGCCTCTCCCCAGCAAACTTTAGATGACCCAAAGAGTGGCGTAGTTGTGCTGAGCGACCGGTCCCAGATACTGTTCAAAGAGTCTCGCCATCCTCAAAATATGCCGCTTATATGCTATTACTTCAGTGATGCCAACTTCTTTGCCTCCCTCTCGTGGGTAACAAGCACAAAAGAAATACAGGTAAAACTCCCTAGTTGTTCTTCTTAGCCCATTTCACAGGGGCCGTATCCATGTAAAGTCCTCACCCCAGACTGACAAAGGAAGATGTACACCTTCAAGGAAAGTGACCTGGGGAACTTCGGAGATCTTGCTCCCAGGCACATGTCCTCATTTTGGCGCAAGTAAACTCTTATAAAAAGTAAAATAAATAAATAAATAAAGTGACCTGGATCCAGGATTCCCCCCTCATCCTTTCTCCCATTATAGTCTCCATGCTGAATAGATTTTATGGTTTTTCTAAAGTAGGACAACGTTAGGGAAAATGTTGTAGTCTTCCTGCTCCTACAGTGTTTCCAACCACCATAACCATGGGGTAGAAATCACTCTAGAATCCTCTAATTCCTCCTTAGCACGAGAACAGGGAAACACAGATGAATGTTCTTCCCTTTCCTCTTCTACCATCTTTTCTAGGCGGTTCCCATCTTCTTCTCTTCTAGGCTGTAGTATGGATGAAGAGCAAAACGGAGGACATGGTCGAGAAGAGAACCTTTTCCATGACTGAACGGGTGCCGCCCATCCAGTGTATGGTGCACACAGGCTCCTTTCACATCCTCGTGGCCTACTGTGGTGACCTGCTCCTGCGGCTCTTTGGGGACCATTTTCGGTCTTTCAAACCCCTGACTATAGTGCCTTGCCGCTTTAACATCAACTGCCTCTGCTATGACCCGGAAATGAAGATGCTTCTATCTGGCATCCTTGGGGCGGTGGTTGTCTGGATCATTGAGCAGAGTGGCAAGGGCCTCCAAATTGCCCACATGGTTCCCATGCCTGGCAATGAGCTTGTCCAGGACATCACGCTGAACGGCCCTGACGGCGCCCTCCTAGCCCTGTGTGAGACTGTGGTGAGGGTCCTTGAGCGCCAGGGCCTGGGCCAGCTGGCAGAGGTGAAGAGATTCACTTCTACCACTAGTGGCTCCTCTATCACTTGCTGCTTCACCTGTATTGATCAGGGTTACTTCTATGCTGGCAATAGGACTGGCGACATCCAAGTATGGAGCCTCAGTCAGAGCTACTCTCTCCACAGCTTCAAGGCCCACTCCTTGTCAGTGATATGTATCCACAGCCGGCCAGAGGCCCACACCCTGCTAACAGCTGGCAAGGAGGGTTTCATCAAGGAGTGGAACCTTACTTCTGGGAACCTACTGCGACAACTAGAACTTGGAGAGGAATTGTATCGACTCCAGTTCATTGATAACATTACTTTCTTCTGCCAAACTACCCATACCTTCTCCTTGCGCCGTCTGCCCTGCTTCTACAGCCTCTTTCATGTCTGTGGCTCTGCCCCAGAGCAGTTGCGTCGGATCCGCTGTGGTAATAACTGGTTCCGGATCCTCTGCACTACTGAGGACGGCTTGTTGCGCTTTGTGTCTCCAGTAACGGGGGACCTTCTGGTTTTCACCTGGCCCTTCTCAATCCTGGACCAGGCTGTGGACTGGGCCTATAACCCAGATAAAGAGGAGCTCTTTGTAGCAACAGGGGGCTCAGAGGTGCTGGTCTTTGACACAACCCGCTGCCCTTGCCCAGCCAAGTATCTTTTATGCACCTCACCAAATGCTCAGGACGCAGTACAATGCCTGGCTTATGGGCACTTCCACCTGGGTCGGGGTCTAGAAGGACTTATGTTCTCTGGACATGAGAGTGGTATGATAAGAGTGCTTTCCCAGCACAGCTGTGCCCGAGTAGAGAAATTCATGCACTTTGGGGCTGTATTAGCATTCTCTACGCTGCCTGGAGGGCTTTTAGGTGGCCGAGAATACTCTTTGCTCTGTTCCTATGGAATGGATGACTACATACGCCTATCAGAAGCTGTCCTTGATGGGACCAAAGTACACCTGCGACCTCTGGCCAGCATTCTCAGCAGCTGTCACCTAAAACACCTGATACTCTTGCCAAAGTCTGTGGGTGCTATCACAGAGACTAACTGCTTGCGTCTCTGGAAATTCCATGATATCCTGTCCTCTGGGGCACAGGAAGGCTCCAAGTTTATAGAGACCTTGCCTCTTCACCGGTGTGCAATTACATCCTTTGATGTATGCCTGACCTTGAGTCTTTTTGTCACAGGTGGTATTGATGGCTCTGTCCGGATCTGGAACTTTCATGGTAGGCTTGTAGCCATGCTGGACTCATCACTGCATTTTGGCCCACTCTGCTTTGCAAATGATCGAGGTGACCTGCTTGTGACTTTCAACCAGAGTCTCTATCTGGTATCCTGTTTAAAACTGCTTCCCCAATCCCAGCTGGTTCACCTTTCATTTATGAGCATGGCAGATGAAGTGCTAGAAATCCCTAAGCCTTTCTTACCAAGCTTCTTCTTCTCCTTTGAGACCATGTTTGTGCCCAAGTATACCTACGTTGGACAAGGGCAACAGGAACTAGTGGGTCTGGAGAAACTTGTCAATAAGCGGGCCATTGCCTTTGACCACACTGTGCCACATGTCATAGAAGAAGATGAGCAAGGGAGCCTCATATTACTGTCTGCGCCAAGACATGGTCCCTTGGAAAAGGGGGGAACTGATATAAGTTTGAGCAAACCTTATCCCCATTATATGGCTCCTCCCCAGCTACAGTTGACTACCTGGGATGGACTCAATCCTTATCAGATACTGAAATGCTACTTTGGTTATGGGCGGAAATGGCTCTTTGCTCCTGATTGCTATATCCCTAACTCAGTGATTCGTGCCCGTCTTTGGCCAGAGGGCAGCCCAGTATACCTACAGTGCAACCTGCATTCACCCATGCGGAAGTTGGAATGGGATAAATCTGAACAATTCTTCTGGCGCAGTAGGGTAAGACCTATACATGATGTAAAAGAATACACACAGGAAAAGGAAGAGGAAGACTTCATAGAAAAGAGAATGTCCAAGGATGGAACTTATAATGTCCTTACAGACCCAACAAACCGTAGCTGGCTGGGAAGAAGGATGACTGAAATAGCTATTAATAGCTTGATCGAGGCAATACTGAACATTATGATGTATGCTCCTCCTCCATTGAAGTACCAATGCTGTGTTGGTGCACTAGGGCAAATCTTTGCTTCTTACCAGGTGTCTCCCACCCTGCGCTCTGAAACAGCCCATCGTCTGCTGGATGATACAACCAATTCTAACCCACTGATCCGAGAGCTAGCTTGGGAAGGGCTGAAGCGTCTAGGAATGATTACTCATCTCTTTGCCATTCCTCTGGCCCAAGGGTTGATGGACAAGGACCAAAGAGTGAGGAGTAAGGCACTGAACCTTGTGGCTGACACTGGAATCCACTCCAAGTCCTCACTGTTAAACTTGATCCAGAACCAAGAGACTTTCTGGGATATGCAGTAAGTTCTTTGTGTTTTCCTCAGTAATATACTAGCTTCTAATTCACTTCTCCCCTTCCTCATTTCCCCGTCTCATTCTTTCCTATCTCTTCAACCCTCTTCTTTGGCTTATCCTGTCTTTTTACCTATTCCTAGTCTCTTGCCATTCTTAGACTATCTGACAATCCCCTGACTGATCAATCCTTTCTCTGTTTCTTCTATTCCTGTCTGTCCCACACCTCTTCGAGTTCCTCCTTTCATCCCTTTCTCCTAGTGTTGCAGCCTCCATACAGATCACTCCATTCATTGCTATCTTATCTTCCTAGACACTTTTTTTCTTCTTGGCCATCCTTTACCTTGAGGTATGCAGTCTCAGTTGGTCACTCTCTCAAGCCCCCTGCTTGTTCCATGTCAGTTCTTTCCTTATCATTCTCTCTTTTCCCTGATTCAGCATGCTCCTTTTCTCCTTTGACTTTCATAGGCAGGAAATGATTGGGCAGGAAACTCTGGACAGTCTGCTGGGGATGCGCGCCACAGATCTCCAAATCCTTCATACTCAAGTGGAACAGCGACTGAATGAAAATCTAACTTTATCGCATGGAGATAAAAAGCCTGCTTTTTCTTTAGATGTCTCAAAAGTTTCCGAGAGGACACCCTCTTCCAAGAAATCTCGTGTAATTCCTGAAGGATCTGAAGTTGCCATCAAGCCCAGCAAAGGCCAAAGATGGAACCAAGCAAGGGGGAAAAAGCATAGTATGTATGGGGTGATCTAGTTCATGCCCCACTGTCTTCAAGAGGCAGGGTACTTAGGGCTAAAGTGAGTCAAGAGATATCACATAAGAGTAGAGATAAGTGGAAAGGTCTTTTCATAGATCTAGGGAGAATTCACCCAAACTCAGGAAGACTTCAAGGCTTCTCTCTCTAGGATATTGGGTGGGGAAACTGGGAATAAGGCAAAGATAATGTCTTTTTTTTTTTTTTAAAGGACTCAGCTCCCTCTGTTGTAATTTCTTTATGGCAGTCCTCTTAGTTCATACCAGATATTGGGGAGGGTTTCATTTAAGCCTCCCATGCTGTCCTTATCAACATCTCCTAATTTTTTGTGCAGCCCAAAAAATGTTTCGGATCATCAAGAAGATGAAAGAGACAGGCACAGAGCCAAGTCCCTTAGACGGTGAAAGTGATCAAAGTAAAGTTGCACCAACTGAGGTGGAAGCAGCCATCTGTGCTGAGTCTTCAGCCGACAGTGTACCAAAGATTTCAAAAGATGCTGAACAACAGCCTCCAGAGAAAGAGGTCTCAAAGGATGTTACATTGACCCTGAAGATGGTAAGGAAAATACGTGACAAAAGAGGCAAGAAAACAACAGTTCGGAAACCCATAAAGAAGAAGACAAAAGAAGCTGAAGTTATAATTGAGGAGGAACCTCCGCCTGATGTAAAAGAACCAGTTGTGAAGAGTGTGAAAGCCAGAGGGCGGGGTGCCCATGGAACTCCTGGCCACAGGGCTACCCCTGGAGATGGCTCAACATGGCGGGATGATCTATGTCGTCTTATGACCCTGAGGATGTCTGGTTCCCAAACAAAAATGTCAGAATCTCTAAATACCGAGTTAGTGACCATGGCTCAAGAGGCGCTAGCAGGTAAGCACCCCAGCTGGGAGCTCTTTGAGAAGATCTGCCCCCTGCTAAAGAAAGAAAGTGAGGTTCTGCTTGAGGACCTTGACTGGGATGTAGCCTGGCCAGAGGAAGAACCAATTTTTATTCATGAAGGAGCAACTAGAGAGGATAAGATGATCAAAGACGTTGATGAGATACCAGAGGGGCAGGGACAAGTGCAAAAGGAAGTGGGGGACATACAGGAAACCCAGGTAATTTCTAAAAAGGGCAAGAAAAAGAAAATTATTATTTTAGAACCAGGTGGCCTAACCAAGGAGAAACACATACTAAAGAAAGAAGATCATAAATCTTCTAAGAAACCCTCTAAGCAAAAAATGAAAGCAGTCATGAAGGAAATACAAGTGGATAAAAAAGAGAAGGAAATGAGCAAAAAAGAGATGGGTGGGAGTCAGGAAGTGGAAGAAATGGTCAAACTAGAGGGAAAAGTGGTCAAGCAAGAAGGAATACCAGTTATGGATGAGAAGAGGCTGTCTTTGCAGGATTGGAAGAAGTCCTGGGATGAGTGGAAACAGATCTACAGTGAAAGGAGGATATCTTGGAATGAATGGAAAAAAGCCTGGGACAAGGATCATCTGGAGGAAGGGGAAAAACCACAAAGGGACAAAGAGAAGATATTTCCAGATGAGGAAAAGCTGGAGGAGAGAAAGAGGAAGCTGGAGTGGGGTGAGGGGGCACAGGTTGGAGAAAAGATGTCGTTACGCAGATCCAGGGACCAGAAGTTCAAGGATGAAGAAGAATTGACCCCGGAGGCAGAGAAAATATCTCGGGGTTGGGGAAAACAAGAAGAAGAGGAAGGGAAAGAAGAAGGGCTGGTGACAGAAGGGCAGAGACAGATCCAGAAAGAATATGAACAGGCCCAGGTTGAGAGGAAACGTGCCCAAGCTGAAAGAAAACAAGCCCAAGAAGAGAGGAAGCTGGCCCAAGAAGAAGAGAAGCTGGCCCAAGAAGAAGAGCAGCTGGCACAGGAAGAGATAAAGCTGGCTCAGGAAGAGAGAAAACTGGCCAGGGATTATGGAAAACTGGCTCACACAGACAGCAAAACCATCCAGGCAGAGATGAAGTTTGTCCAGAAAGGGGAAAAACTGGCCCAAAGAGAGGAGCGGCTAAGCCAAAGAGCAGAACAGTTGGCCCAGAACAGGAAGAAACTGGCCAAGAAATTGGAGAAACAGGCTCATGAAGAAGAGAAAATAGCAAAGAAAGGAGAGAAGCTGGCTGAGGTAAAAAACATACTGGCCCAGAGAATGCAGAAACTGGTCCAGAAGGAGCAAGATCTGGCATGGCAAGAAAAGGAACTAGACCAGAAATTAAAGGAGCTGACAGGGGAAGAGGAGGAACTGGTTAGGAAACAAGATCGGCTGAATAAGGAAGAGGAGGAACTAGCTAAGGAAAAGGAGGGTCTGGCTCAGAAGGAGAAGATACTGGCCTGGAAAGAGGAGAAACTGGCTATGGAAGAGAAAAAACTGGTCCAGGAAGAAGAGCTCCTGATTCAGGAAGAGAAGAAACTGGCCCAGGCTGTGGAATATCTGCCTGAGGAAGAAGAAAGACTTGCTCAGAAAAGGGAACAATTGATGGAGAATAAAAATAAACTGGCCCAGGAAAGGGAAAAATTGATCCTGGACAAGGTGGATCTTGCAAACAATAAGAGGATGCTAGCCAGGAGAGAGGAGAGTCTGGCCCAGGAGAAGGAAAAGCTGCCTCAGGAGAAGGCAGAATTGATTCAGAGGAAAGAGAACTTGTACGAGCTCAAAGATAACCTTGTCCAGAACAGAAAGAAATTAGTGGAAGAAAAGGAGAAAGTGGACATATACAGGAAGAAACCGATTCAGGCAGAGGAGAAGCTAGTGGAGAAAAAGGAGGAACTTTTCCAGAAGAAGGAGAAACTGGCTGATGCAGAGAAAAAACTGGCACAAGTAGTGGAAAATCTGGCTGAGAAACAGCACAAGCTAGTCCAGGACAAAATGAAATTAGCCATGGAGCAGAAGGCAATATTTCAAAAAGCGAAACTGCTCAGTAGAGAAGAAGACATAACTAAGAAAGAAAAAGCATTGGGCATGGAAATGAAGAAACTGGCCCAGGAGAAGGTGAGACTAGCTGAGGAAAAGGAGATTCTCTCCAAGGGAGAGACTCAAGAAACCTCAACACAGAGGAAACTGAGTGAGAGTGAGTTAGAACTAACTAAGAGGAAACTGTCACTAGAAGAGAAGATGATGGTGTATGAAGATAGGGTATTGGCCACGGAGCAAAGGGATATTGTCGAGGGGAAATTAGAATTTACTAGAGGAGGGAGAATATATGCTCAGGAAGAAAGGAAGCTAGCCAAAATAGTAAGGAAGCTGACTAAAGGAAACATTTCCAAGGAACCATCGAGAGTGAGCAAAAAAGCCTTAAATGTGTTTCAAGACCTTATCAAAAAAGAAAGGAAACTAACCCAGGAAGAAATAGAGCTGACAAAGAAAAGGAGGTCATTCTTGGTTATGGAGAGAAGATTGAGCGTAGAACAAAATGCACTTGATGCCAAAGAGTGGGATATTTCTGAGGAACAACCAGAAATGACCAAAGATGAGGAGAACCTTGCTAAAAAAGAGAGAAAACTGTCCAAGAAAATGAAAAGATTGATAAAGAAAGAGAAACAAATAGCTGAGGAAGAAAGCAGATTGGCCAGGCAACACAAAGAATTCATAGAGGAAGATGAGGAGGAAGAAATAACAGAGGAAGAAGAAATGTCATTCCTTAAACAAAAGTCAAGAAAGAGAAAAACGTTAGAAAGAGTTGATATGCCACAGGAAGAATTTACCAGTCAAATGGATGAGGTGGAAAGTGAAGAAAGCTTTTCTGAAAAAATAGAAAACCTGTTAGGTGAAGTAGAGCAAGAGAGTTTATCGGAGGAGGAAGAGGAGGGACAGGAGGAGGAGGAACCAGAGGAGGAGGAAGAGGAGGAGGAGGAGAAAAAGGAAGAGGAAGAGGTGGAGGAGGAGAAAGTGGAGGAGGAAGAGGTGGAGGAGGAGAAAGTGGAGGAGGAAGAGGAGATGGAAGGCATGAGAGAGGTGGAGGAGAAGAAAGAGGAAGAGGAGGAGGAGGAGAAGAAGAAGGAAGTGCAGGGAGAGGAGGAGAAGGAGGAGGAAGTGTTTAAGAAGAAGGATGAAAGTGTGAGTGAGGAAGAAGAGGAAGAAGAGGTAGACAAGGAAAAAGAGATTTTAAAAAAAGAGAAACTATTTAAGTTACAAGAAAAAAGAGGAAAGGACCTAGGAGGAAGAGAAATAGTCCCTTCTATTAGAGAAAGATTCCCTGAGGTCGAAGGCAGTGATGCAAATCTGGAAGTTCTGAAAATCCCTTCCAAGAAACAGATCTCAATAGCTCTGGGGAGGGAAGAGACTATACCAGTGCCAATGTCATCCTGGAAAGATAAGGCCCCTGTACTAGAGACACCCAGGATGTTTGCAGAGACAAGGTTAATGGATAAACAAGGAGAACTGTTAAAGAAATATCAGCCCATTCCTCTACAAGCTTTGGATACACGTTTGGAGTCCCGAGAGCCAGATTTAAAGACCCCACATTTATCCCACATGTTGAGGAAGACCACAGAATCTCAGAAACTCCAAGGCAAACCACTGGGGGATAGGTGGCAGTGGCTTTTGAATCGTCATCCATCTCTGATGGAACAGACAGAGGTACAGTTACCTATTTCCCAAATCCCGGCTGAGGGAATACATGCAGACTTAAGCCTCTCAGATACTGAGTGGATGCAACATGTCCTAGAACGGATGGAGGCAGGAGAACAGCCTTCTAGAGACAATTTCCACAGATTGTGCCAGCTTCTCAAAGACCTCATCTCAAAGGGAACCTTCGAATGGACGCATCTAGCCAAACTTGAAGATATCACTTACCGCCATAGGCAGGTCCTAGAATCAGAAAGCACACGAATGTCAAGAACCAGCACAAAGCCCGTGGGTCCAAAATACCTGAAAGTGATCCCTCCTATAAAAAGAAAGGAAAAGGAAACACGTTTAAAAGCTTTGGCTTTCCCCATACCGAAGTCCTCATTAGCTACAAAAAGTATTCCAGATTCAAAGGCTATAAACTGGTATCTTCTAGGAGAGCCTTACAGAAGTGCCCGGGCTGCGCAGATATCCAGTGCCCTCAAGGAAATGGAGATGCAACACTTTCGTCCTGCCACAAGAGACATTTTCATAGGTGCCCGTGCCTCTGTGGAAAAACAAACCTTAGCACTGATGTTTCAAAAGGATTTCTGGGCTTTTAAGGATAAGGGCAGGTTTCCCAGATTGCCCAAGGTGGAAAAAAAGACACAGCCCAGCTCTAGAAAACAGGAGGAGGTGCCTCTATGGGAGACATTTGTGGCACTGTACCATGTTTTGCGGATGTTGCAGGAGCGATACGCAGAAGATAGAGCTGCCTGGATAGAGCAGTTCTACCAGCTCATGGACCTGTACCAGGTTAAGTCCCCTGGAATCCAGAGGTTGCTACAGGAGCTGCTACTGAGAGAGGAACCCCAACCCCGTGAGATCATCTATAAAGAGGCCCTGAAGGCTACGGAGCTAGTCCCTGGGGAGCGGTTGTTCTACCACTTGTTTTGTGGTCACTCTCACATCCCTAGAGGTCCTCTGGAGTTCCAGGAGGTGGTATCCCTCTCAGGGCAGAACAATGTGCATACCATGCTTCCCATGGGCATTGCCCATTATGGCATCTTAGAACTTGCTTGGAAGAGCCTGCCTCAAGCTGATATTCACCTCAGCAAGGAATTGCCCCACATCATTGCTCCTGCCCCCTAACTTGGGATTGACTGGATGTCAGGACTTTTCATTTCCACCTGAAGGAAGGCCTTGTCACCAGATCTAGACTTTTATTCCTAGGTCTCACACAGAGGTAGGGAAAGGCCGAAGCCCTTATCCTACCCAGCTCCAAAAGCCAGCTTCTGTATGTGGAATAAAGAGGAGGTTCTCATATCCAATAAGCTCTGTGATGTGTCCCTTTTCCCCAAACATGGCTTCTCTAGAAAGGTAGCCAGGGAGACCAGATATATACTCCAAAGAGTGAGAAACCTTACCAAAAGTAAGTGGTGCTCACTCTCTGGAGGCCTTCAGACAGAAGGATCTGTTCTTGCCCTCTTTCTTTCTTGTCTCCCATCATCCTCTTCTAAAGACTACATGGGAAGGAAAACACCTGACACAAAAGTTATTATGAGGCATTGATACAGTAGAAAGGAAATGGATTTTAGAATCAGAAAGCCCGGGATTTTGTCTCTTAGTTTTGGGAGGTACACAGTGGAGGCAGGCTCTGTTTCCCTGATCATAGCTTTGTATGCTGATGACTTAGATCCCAAAGAGCAGGTGTGGTGGATGTTGAGACCCTCAGAGTAAAGGAAAAAGCTTCAACAAGTTCCAGCCAGTACCTCATTACTGGATGGCACTAAGGATGAGGCCATTTGAGGTTAAAGCAGAAAGAAGAGGAAGCCTATCTTGGACGTAGATTTTGGGAAAGATGATATAATTTGGAAGACTAAATGAAAGCTCAAATAAGCCACCCACTGCCTAGGAACTTATGATCCTTCCTCTAGCAACTGAGACAAGAAAAAAGGACTAGTAAAGTGGAGAAAATTGTCACTGCCAGTAGACATGTTCCTTCCCTGATGTCTCCCCATCATGGAGACATTAGAACTGCTTCTTTCCAAGTAAGCTAAGTCTTCCAACACCTTCTAGCAAGTAGCCCACCTGTGCCACTTGCTACTCCTCGTACCACCTCTCCTGCGTTATTCTACTTCCTCCACTTGTGTTTGCTTTTGAGGTGAGGCCAAGGATGGAGGGAAAGAGAGTATTCTGAAAAGTTGGTTTGCCTTGGAGGCCAAGGGCAATGACAGCCCTAGGTGTGTAGTTGGGCTCTTTCATGTCAGACTACATATTATGCCACATGAAGTATAGGAGAGCTGTGGGCAGGGGGTAGGGAGCCTCAAAAAATGACGGAACTGATAGCTGGGCAAGGCATCAGAAGTAAGCATGGTTCAGTTGGTTCCGCAAGCCTCAACATGAATAATTTCTTGTTTTTGGCTTGTTTATTTGTCTGTGTCAAAAAGAGAATAGTGAACAAATTACAAACATCAGGCATGAAAGAGGGGCTATCACTACAGGTCCTACTGACATTGAAAGGATAAAGACTATGATGAATAACTTTATGCTTATATGTTTGACAACATAGATGAGATGGACAAATTACTTGAAAGACCAAGAAAGAATAACAATACCTATCTACATCATTTTGCAGGATATCAGTGGGTCCTCTGGTAGTAAAAGCAAATAAACAAATGACAAAACAAAAAACCCACTCTGTTGTGATTCCAGAGTCAGGAAATCTATGGATGGCTTTCTAGGGTTCCTTAAAACCTGAGTACTGGCTAGGACAACCTAGAGATCCTCATCTTTGCCAGAACATCAGAGAGCAGGACTTCTTCATATTTTCTCTTATGAAAAATTTCAATCACAAAAGTAGAAGAATATTAGAGAACTTCCAGATCACATCACCTAGATTCCGTTATAAACATCTTGCAAAAATTTCTTCACTTTTTTGTTTGTTGAAATATATTTTTTATCCTCATCAGAGGACATTTTTTAAATTGCTTTTGGGTGGGGGGAGGAAGGGAGGGAGAGAAACATCAATGTGAAAGAGAAACACTGATTGGTTGCCTCCTGTAGGCACCCAGGCTGGGGATTGCACATGTTGGATGAGGGATCAAACCCACAATCTAAGTATGTGCCCTGGCCAGCGATCGAACTCACAACCTTTTGGTTATGGGACAACACTCCAACCAACAGAGCCACACCAGCCAGGGCTCTTTGTTAAAATATTTTTTAAAAAATTTCAGACATCGCATTTCAACTGTGAATACTTTGGTACTCTAAGTATTTTTAAGTATATATTATTGATTATGCTATTACAGTTGTCCCATTTTTTTCTCCTCTTAATTCGCCTCCACCCTGCACCATGCCTCTTACCAGCATTCCTCCCACTAAGTTTAAGTCCATGGGTCATACATATAAGATCCTTGACTTCTCCATTCCCTATACTATTCTTAACGTCCCCCTGTCTATTTTGTACCTACCATTTATACTTCTTATTCCCTGTAACTTTTCCCCCATTCTCCCCCTACCCCTCCCCACTGATAACCCTCCATGTGATCTCTATTTCTGTGATTCTGTTCCTGTTCTAGTGGTTGGCTTAGTTTATGTTAGTTTTTATTTTTTTAGGTTCAGTTATTGATAGTTGTGAGTTTGTTGTCATTTTACTGTTCATATTTTTTATCTTCTTTTTTCTTAGATAAGTCCTGTTAACATTTCATATAATAAGGGCTTGGTGATGATGAACTCCTTTAACTTGACCTTATCTGAGAAGCACTTTATCTGCTCTTTCATTCTAAATGAAAGCTTTGCTGGATAAAGTTATCTCGGATGGAGGTCCTTGCCTTTCATGACTTGGAATACGTCTTTCCAGTCCCTTCTTGCCTACAAGCTTTCTTTTGAGAAATCAGCTGATGGTCTGATGGGAACTCCTTTGTAGGTAACCGTCTCCTTTTCTCTTTCTGTTTTTAAGATTCTCTCCTTATCTTTCATCTTGGGTAATGTAATTATGATGTGCCTTGGTGTGTTCCTCCTTGGGTCCAACTTCTTTGGGACTCTCTGAGTTTCCTGGACTTCCTGGAAGTCTATTTCCTTTGCCAGATTGGGGAAGTTCCCCTTCATTTTTTCTTTCAAATAACTTTTCAGTTTCTTGCACTGCCTCTTCTCCTTTTGACACCCTCATGATTTGGATGTTGGAACGTTAAAAGATGTCCTAGGGGTTCCTAAGCCTCTCCTCATTTTTTTTTTTTTTTTGAATTCTTGTGTCTTCATTCTGTTCTGGCTGAATGGTTATTTCTTCCTTCTGGTCCAAATCATTGATTTGAGTCCCAGTTTTCTTCCCTTCACTGTTGGTTCCCTGTACATTTCTCTTCATTTCATTTTGCATAGTCTTCACTTTTCCACCTGTTTTGTGAACATACTCAACCATTTCTGTGAGCATCCTGATTACCAGTGTTTTGAACTCTGCATCTGATGGGCTGGCTATCCCTTTGTCACTTAGTTCTATTTTTGGAGCTTTGATCTGTTCTTACATTTGGGCTGTATTTTTTTTGTTGTTGTTTTGGCGCAGTTGGTACAATGTAAGGGGGTGAAGCCTTAGGTATTCACTAGGGTGGGGCAACCCACGTTGCTGTGTTGTAGCACTGTATGTTAGGGAGTGTTCTGAGAGGGAACAGTGCCGATTGCTTGGCTTTCTGCTGGCTTTCAGTCACTTCCCCCACTACCTGCAAGTAAAGTGTGCCCTTCTGGTGCTGATTCCCAGGTGGGTGGGTTTGTTACATTCTAGAACCCTGTGAGTCTCCCCAACGAACTCTCCTGTGAGGATGGGAGTTTCTCCTGCTGCGGCATCCCCTATAGGTGTTTATAGCCAGAGTTTTTTGAGGCTTTTTCCACCTGCACTGGAACTCTGGGTTGCATGGTTTGTCTCTCTCCCCAGTTGTTCCCCCCTGTTTATCCACAAACAGTTGTGGGACCACCAGGTCCACCAGCTGCCGCCTTGCCTGCTCTGGTCCTCCAGCTGCTGCCTTGCCACACATCCTCTCCACCATGGTTGCCTGTCTCCACTCCTCCTACCAGTCCGAATGAATGTTTCTTTAACTCCTTGTTTGTTGGACTTCCATACAGTTTGATTTTCTGGCATTTCTGGTTATTTTCTGTCTTTAAATTTGTTGTTGTCCTTCTTTTGGTTGTGTGAGGAGACAAAGTGTATCTACCTACACCTCCATCTTGGCTGGAAGTCCTATAAAATTTTTCTTACATAATCATTTTCACATCTAACAAAGTAATTCCTTAATATTATCCAATACTCTATGCAAATTTTCCTGATTGTCTCCCAAAATTTCCTTTTATACTTTAAGTCAGAATTCAAACAAGACTTATACCTTGTTTGATTGTTATGCTTCCTAAGACACTTTTAGTATTAAACATTTATACTCCTCTCTCTCCAGTTTTCTCACACCATTGATTTGTTGATAACTGACTGCATGGTTTGATTTTTTTCTGATAGAGTTTTGCAACCTGAGGTATGGATGTACTTTAAGGGTCCATGAATCTTCTGAAATTAGATGAAAAAGAGCTGTGCTAAGTACTTCTCCTACCCCAGTCCTCTTCAGAAAAATGTTTGTAGCTTTCATGAGAGATTTGAGGAAGTCCTTAACACAAACGTGTTAAATTACCACTTCAGAAAAACAGAGAGACACCTGGGCTTTAGCTCGGACATTGCCAGAAGATGAATGACCTTTAGCCAGTACCTTCTCCTTATTGGGTTCTAGATTTCTAATTTTTAAAAAGATTTTATTTATTTATTTTTAGAGAGAGAGGAAGGGAGGGGGAGAGAGGGGGAGAGAAACATCAATGTCTGGTTTCCTGTCATGCACTACCCAACTGGTGACCAGCCCACAACCTAGGCATTTGGCCCAACTGGGAATCGAACTGGTGACCTGTTGTTTTGTAGGCTGTTGCTCAATCCATTGAGCCACACCAGCCAGGGCTAGATTTCTAATTTTTGAAGGGACAGTTATATTTCAGACCTCTCCAGGGTGTGAAAA
>PVKM010005594.1:0-47229 GCA_004027735.1 Carollia perspicillata
AGTCAGTGCTCCATAGTCCCTACTGCTCACCCCCACTGGTGGCTTTTCCGCTTCAGGCTGAACACTGGATTTGGGATGGATCCATCATTCCTTCAAGTAGAAACAAGCAGGGAGCACACACTGGAAACTGCCCCCGGAGCCTGTGGACTCAACAGCAGTGCAGGGAGGAGCTGCAGAGGGAAGGGAGTATTCTTTGGGGGATTACTGTGACAGGGAACCCCATGGGGCTCACGTGTCTACATTTAGACAGAACCCTGGGTCCCATCCCTGGATTAAACACATGCCCTTGAGTTTCCCCAGGCCTGAGACTAAGGAAGGCCCCCCACCTCACAGTGACTGGTCCTCTCACGCTGACCAGATTCCAGCGTGTCAGGTACGGATGCAGATGAACTGCAGCCTTGGTTGGGACAGGACATCACGACTTAGAAAAGCCCGGGGACATTCTTGATGTCACGTGTCTACATAAATACCATCAGAGTGTTTCCCATGCTCGCCACTGCTTCCCTCTGTACCTACAGCCCTGATGTTGCAGGCCAGCCACCCACCTCGACAATGATCTGGCCCGACAATGGCCAGGCCACCGAGCGGTTCCGGAGTTGTCCACAACCAATGGGGACCAGAAGGGAAATAGCAAAGGTGATGACACAGTCTTTGAGAAACACCAGCAATTCCTAAGCGGCCCTCTTTCTTTGCCATGACTACTCTGTCACTTTAAGGGTCACACACGCACAACTGTAAGAAAACACAGGGAGGGGAGACACCGCTACCGCCAACAGCCACGCAACCCCAGAGCAGTGGGAACAAACCAAAGGAGAAACCCTATCAGAGGACAGAGTCGGATCCCCAATCTGTCATTTTCAATTCTTTTCACCACAGGCACGGACACCCAGCACGACCCACGTGGGCTCTGCCTGACACAAGTCTTGTGCTGCGGCCCCATCGGGTCCTTTGTGCCCCTCCTCCACTTTTCTCTGGCTCTCGTCACCGCCACTGGCAGATGAGCGCTGCCTGGGTGCAGTGGCCCTGCCAGGGGCAGCGCGATGGTGCCAGGGACAGCAAGCAAACAGCACGGAGACGCACACTTTTGCCCCCGAAAGCAGTCTTTGCACCCTGCCAGGAAAACAGCTCTCTGGAACAGCACTGCCTGCTAGTAAAATGGACTAAATCAGTAAACAGTGATTAAGGCTCTGGCTCCGCCGACTGTTGTCACCGCCTTAGACACATGGCTTCTACACACACGCACACACAGAAACCAAAGGGAAAAGAGAAACTCGGCATAGCCAAGACGAAGACCTAGAGGCAGTGGGGTGAGAAGCCAGGGAGAGAGAAGGATGCCCGTTCCTCCACAGAGAGATGCTCAGCTCTCCTGAAAAGGAAAATGAATATTTCAGCATATTCATTCGCCTCACTTTTTGGGGGGCTTGTGATGAGAATTGCCTTCCTAAATAAAACATCAAGCGATGAATGCAAGCAGTAGTTTGCTCAGTTCAACATCCGCTCCTTATCTGTCTGCTTCAACAGTATGAATAATATAACCTCATTTTATCAGAAGCAGCCCAGAAAACTGGAACGTGTACTGTGTGGGAGAAACACGTCACTGCATCGAATTGTTTTCTGGAGTCAGAAGAATAAATTCCACGTGGACAAGCATACATTCATATCAATGGATCTATTTACAAATCTGTATGTACAGATATATCTGTGTGTGTATAGATCCTGATTATATATTTATAAATGTGTGTGTGTGTGTGTGTGTGTGTGTGTGTCCTGATTTTTAATCTTGTTGTGACACTATAACCAAACTAATGGGAATTCTGTTTGGGTACCACTCTGAGAATGTTTTGAAATCCCACTCACTGTGCCTGCGTTTTGAAGCAGGCAGCCTTTCCACTCCGGCACGCCACCTGCATAGCTGCCCAGTCCAAGTACGAGCAAGATGCTCGCTGCTGCAGACAGAATTTCAGCAAGTTCCCTCCCCGTGATTTCTGCTCTAATTCCCTTCCATATAGACATTTGGGGTTACCACTGTTCTTTAACCCCATCGCCAACTTCTGATGTTAAGAGAGTCGAAATTGCTAATACAGATTCGGAAGGATACTAGGCCGCTTACTAAGCCTCCTTAATAACCCCATCCCCCAAATATCGGGCACTAGTCAAAAGAAACAACTGTGATGATCCCTTTCCTAAACTACCCCCCGGGAGCCTAAAAGTGGATCTTGCGGTCTAGCCAAGGGGATGGCCGTTATACATCAGCCTTGCTTCCCCCGCCCGCCACCCCCAAATTAACTTAACCTGAGCTCTGCACTGCATTCAGGAGCCGCCTTCAAAGGTTACCTGGTGGCTGCCGGCATAACGCAGGAGAGGGCACATTCTAGGGGAAAGCACGTGAACACTGCAGTGACTCAAAGGCTGATTCTCCTCCTGTTAGCTGACAGCACGTGGAGAAGGAGCTTGGTTTCCCTGAGCCTCCGATTCTTTTCCCAGCCACAGACGCGAGAGCAAGAAACGAGATAACTTATGGCCATGCCTTGTAAATTACGAACGCACATGCACATTTGACTACTACTTACAGACATGCGTAACATAAAAAGAAATAGTGTTATAGTTTTTCCTGTGATCAAAACTCTAAGGAAAGGGAGAAGAAGGCTGGGACATTTCGATCAGTTGAGGATGTGGCTTAGAGCAAGAAGAAGACAGAGACAGGTAGCGCACCCTACTTTAACTTCTGGGCGATGATGGTATCATCCGAGGGGGCCTTGACCTTGGAGAAGAGAGAAGGTAAATACAAATGGTGATGGGGAAAAAATGGCTTACTTCCCAACTCAGCTAGTGCCAGCCCCATTCAACACGCCTACAATACCTCCCTGGACAGATTATCAAATGGGGCCCATGGCCCCCGGACGGGCAAAGTTCGTGCTGTTTGTACACAAAATGAATCATCTCCCCATTAGGGGAGAGTGATCAGAAATGATTTCATTTCCCCGGGTGTGCCTCTGTTAACAAGAAGCTATAATTCCTCGGAGAAAGCAACGGTGAGAGAAAATTCCACCAGTGCGGCTGTGGCCCTTAATCAGAACAGCATTTGGAACCCGAGGCGCATAGAGTGAAATGCAAATCAAATGCATGAATATACCTACCTAGATTCCCAGGCTACTTTCATCATTGATTAGCCAGCCACATGACCTTTTCAGGAGGAGAAATAATTGGCAGTTTTAAAAAACGAAGAATTGATCCCATTACTCAGATAGAATTTTCCACCTTTTTCGAAAGAGATGCTTATTAAAGAGGTCAGTTCTTCTTTTTTTTTTTTTAGGGTCATACATATGTAAGTAAGCGTGGCTATTATGCGCCATCTATGAGAATGGACAGTGAGCCATAAACACCGACGTTCAGACGCAGTCAGGTCTCCAGCGTTCCTGTTCGCCAATTACAGTAATGCTGATGACATATCTACTTTAATGCACATGGCATTAAAGCGGTCCCCCCTTTTCTGGGGAAATCTAATTACACCAAACCCAAGCACTCAATCAAACCTGTTATTCTGTGGCTAAACAGCCTGGCGTTAATGCAATTTGAGGGGATCCAGGCCGTGACTGGAAACGTCATGTATTAACAATATCTAATGGGGGCTCCCGTAGGTAAATGAATATGCTAACAAGCAAGATCACTGCTAAATCTAATATCTTTAAGCTGTTTAATTCCAAACAGTCCCTTAATAAATCAATTGACCGGGAGAGCTGATGCCCCTATCAATTATTCAAGAGGGCAAATAAATATTTCAGATGATTTGATAGGAAGGCTAGTGCTGGTCTTATAGGAAGCTTTGCATTTCATTAGCCTCTTGCTAAAAGTTTTATAATGAGCAGAGCACAGGTGGCATCCCCACTGCAGAAATGGGAAGGGGAGAAATAAGAGATTGCAGATCGAGGAAGCTTCATCTCGGCATTATTCCATTATCCATACTTTTCTTTTGTAATGTGAAAATTGGAGTCAAGTCCCCCAAAGAATTATCATTCTTTGCAATCACAAAGGAAATTAAAATGATCAAAAGTATGTCATATTGCAAGGGTCCTAATTGTAATTCCTATTGGAAATGCAATTATCAGATACTAATATCACAGATATAATTTATGCAGATCCACATCCAAATAGCCCTTCACCAAATATTTAATATGATCAATTCCATTTTCCAGAAGAAGAAACTGAGTTTCTCAAGTCATTTATAAAGTGCTCACTAGGTCACCTGTATTTGAAAGCAGGGGCTTTCCCCCAATCCCCCACCCCCACAGCTTTCGAGACCATTTTTCCTATTAACAGCACACTTTCCTGTTTAACGCGGTATCTGTCTTAGGAATAATCTTTATTCAGGCTTCTGATCCTTTGTACCAGTAAGAAAAAAAAAAAAAGAATGAAAAGAAAAAGGCTTTAAAGGGATTGACATCATTTTTCTTAATGTGCATGTGAAGTTTTGTGCCTTTAAAATGATCTTGGCCAAGAAATATTAGGGGGAAAAATGAATGAATCCCAGTTACCCTGGGACACGGGGCCCCTCGTTTCATTGTGTGGTGCTGGGGCCCCAGATGCTGCCAGAGACCCTTGAAAACGCTGGTGTCTCCAATAAGTACGTCCACATTCACTGTGAAAGTAAAGACTTTGTCTACCTTTTCTTTGGAACTGCTCGAGCACCAACTTCATCAGATTTTACAATTTCAGGCCATGAGGTTAAAATGGCGAGTCATCTCTTCACAGCATTTTACAGTAAAAATCCCCATTAAATTCCTGGAAGCGTTACTGGTATGCTAAGAGCTGCAAAGGAGAAAAAGAATTCAGATGCTCTGAAAAATACAGCTTAATTGTCAGAAGGTTTGAATATGAAAACAGTTGAGGACTATTTTTCTAAATGGAGAGACCCATCTAAAAATCACTGAATGAGGATTTTCTGTGCAGGCAGTTCCACTCTACGAAATACTCAATGAGCTATGAAAGAGACATCTCGGCTACAGAAAATCATAATTTAAATGTTAGGTTTGTTCATTTTCAGCTTCATGAATTAATATAGTGAATCCTTTCTATTATCCTGTAAGTAAAATCTGATCATGTTTAGAATCAGATTTCGGTGCTGCCTCGTATCAGAAATATCTTTGGGGGGAACCATTTAACTATCTATTTGAATAATATTCCAAACCGCACAGAATGATAAAAGATGGGAACAAGATGGCGGACTTAAGATGTGAGCCCGTACCCCCATCCTGCTCTGCTTGGAATACCTAGGAATTACAGAAAATAAATATTTTTTTAAACAATTACCTCCACTTGAAAAAAGAAGGGAAAATCATAATGCATCAGAAATTAAAAAGAAATCTCAAGATGAAGAACATGTGAAACCAGACAGAAGGAGGCGATGAGAACCAGAAATCTATCAGGAAAGAACTACTGTAAAAGGTGGAATTATCTCCAAAGAGAGATGGCAGAAGGGGCATCCCATGTAGTGACACTTTGGTGACCTCTGAGGAGTCGAGGGACCAAGGCCACTTCAACTCCCGACCTTTCTGAAGGCATCGAGGAAGAGCACGGTGACACCGAGGCTGGAGTGTGGTGCTCACCAGGGAGCACGCACTGTCTGAGGACACCGCCACCGGAGGGAGGCCTCCGTTAGGTACATAAATGCGTGCACACGTCCGAGAAACACATGCAAGTGTATAAACACAACCACGACATCGACCCCCACAAAGCACGCTCTGAGGAAAAGAGAGACCTCATGGAGGAAACAGATCAACATTTTACAACAGGCACAGTTGAAATCCTAAAACAGATGGAAGGAGCTATGCAATCCAACCAAAAAGCAATTCAGGATTTTGGAAATGAAAATTCCGATCATGAAAATACTATTATTTTTATTACTAGAACTGCAAGTAGTAACGTAAATTTGATGCAATGAGCAAAGAGCTGACTCAGCACAACGGAAGAACACACTAGGTCATCTGGAAGAGCCTCTAACCTAGACCGCTGTCAGAATAGGCGACTGGAAGTTGATCTGACACCAACTTTTGCCAAAGACCAGTTTTGCTCGGTCGGAGGCACCAAGAAGCCATCCCTCACCTCCTCTGGAACCCCCGAGTTGGACCCTCAGGGTAAAGGAGACCATCAGGCCACAATTACCAGGGCAGATGCCCCTGAGCTTCCCAGGGCACTGCCTTCTCGGAGATCAACAAACAGCACGGGCTCCAGGGGACGTTCCTTCTGACGTCCTCGTGTTCCACTCATCCCTCCTATCAGCCCGCTGTGGATGGCATCAGTGTACCCACAGCTGTGAGGACGTAAGTAATATTCTAATAGCCGTGCTCTAGAATGAATATTGGAAAAGAACCTGGTAAAACTTCGCTTACTAAGAGCAAGAAAAGCCTGGAGCTAGACACTAAAGAAACTTGAAAGTCAAAAGATCCATCCACCTTCAACCCCCACAAGGAAAAAAATGATCAGAATCCAAGATGACTTTTCGTAAAAATGGGGGAAAAAGCATGTTACAAAACATCTTATTTTTGACGCATCTGAAACGGAAGCATTTCTAAAACCGTATATTTCCACAACAGCATGGCATTGTACTAAAAGCTACATTTTTTAGAGTTTACTTTTTGAGGCATTGTGGAAACTGGTTTACAACAGTTAATTTTCAAGTGTACCAAAAAGCTTGAAAACTGCCAATGTCCGCGTATTGCTAACAGGGAGACTGAGTCACAGGGAGGATCGCAAATTTTCCCGAGGTCACTCGGTTCTCCCTCTTATTTGATTCGACAGGATTTGCTGCCAGCCACAAATTATCGCCGGTCGTTCAGAAGGCTGCATCCGATGATACCTTCCAGAACAAACAACCCAAGCTGCATGTACTTCAAAGAATCACGGTTTGTTTTTTAGGAGGGGGGGGGTCTGTCATCATATTTTGGAAGTTAGAAAAAAATCAAAGCAGGTTGGTAGAATAGTCTAAAATCAAAGTCTAGACAATATCCTAATCTAATTAAAAGTATCTATTGTCCCGAGTTCCGTTTTCCGCCATTTACCGAGAAGTCTCCGACGGTGGGTGATGAGGGCTGTGGGTTCTGCAAACACCATGCAAAGCAGTTCTGGGGCGTGCATGACGGGCACACGGTGCCCCACAGAATGTGCTCAGGATAGTGTTATTCTGAGTAAAAGAGATATTGTTTTATTAACACGTAGTGCAATGTTTTAGAAACAATTTCCGAATCCCGTGGGAAGGGGCCTGGGAAGGAGCTGCGTGGTAGTTAATCCACTTGAACTGCTGTCTTATTTCAAAGACTGACTGGGCCTCACAGGGGATGAGTTGGTTGTTTCTGTGCCCATGCTTTTCCTCTGTTTTCATTCATTTAATTTAATTCCATTTATATGGAACCTGAGAGCAGCGTTCCCCTGCAGTGTGCCTGCTCCATTCGTAAATGGCTGTGAAGGACTGAGAAATTAATAGCTCTCTCTTGAATTAGTAAATTATATTTTTCCAACGAGAGCAAGGGAGCTCGTAAAAATAAGTGACTAGAGTCACTTTTACTTTATTTTTATAACAAGTCTTTTTATGCTACAGTTTTAAACTCCCTTTAACAATAACATCTCCCATTTATAGAGTGTTCCAGGCTTTTCGAAGCACCAGCATGCACATTATCCTATTTTTATCTTCACAACAACCTTCAGACTGGAGCAGAGACTTGCTAAGGGGGCCCCGTGCCGCAGTCTGAGGAACTGAGGGGCTGACTGGCTCTTCACGACGGGAGTGGACGGGCCCCGCCTCCGTCTCCTGGCTGCTAGTCTGGAAGGTTCTGTGATGTCCCTGCTGGCCAAGAATAGGCCAACGGTGAAAGCACTCATGGAAAAAGAATTTCTTAGTAATAAAGATGTGTATACAATGATAAAAAATTAATATACTGCCAAATGCACTGTGTTCATTATAAGAAAATAAGTCCTGAAGATCATTTTTACCTGACTGAGGAATATAATGTATTCTCCATATGTTCCACCTGACTTCACACATGCACACACAAATATGCATGTGTTACTAGAATGGTGACTAAATCCATCTTCTGATTGGAATACGTAAGTCTAGTTCTAAAAGTTACTCTTTGAAACTGTGTGTTTTTATTAACATTTTAGTTTTAGAAGAAGAAAAGCATTAGTTTGACTTGTAGCTTTTAAAAAATGTAATTTTAATGTGTTTCTCCGTTTTCATGCAACGCTGTATTATCGGATTATCTGAAGTACCACACGTTGTATAGAGTTCTCATGATATGCAATCACTCTGCTTTTGGACGACATTCTTTGCTTCCAGAGCTCACACAGTCTCACACGTCCATAAAGAGACTCCCAGTGATGTCTGCCGAGCCCAGTCGCCCACAAGCACACTGTGGCTTTTCTGAGCCCGAGTTACGCGCCCAGGCACCTCCCTAAGTGATGGACCTCACAGGGTAAACCCTGTCAGGCCCTTCGGTCTCTGCCGTGGGGAGGGAAACACTTGAACCCCTGATGAAAACAGAACATGTGAAGAGACAAATATAAAACACTGCGTGAACACAAACAAGAAAATTAGTTATTGTTCTTGAATTCTTCCAGAAGACATCAATCACAGTGGAGGAAACATTCTGCGGTGTTTTCTGTCGGGCAGGAGATTGCCCCGAAAATCCGGGGGCGAGGAAGGTGGCAGGCGGGGGAAAGAAAGGGCCCGGCAGACACAAAGGTGCTGGAGCCCTAGAAAGAGCTTGGGAGAGGAGCTGGGAGCAGCGGGTGTGGGGGGGCCAGGCCAGAGCGGGCCTGAGAAAAGATTACGTTATAAAGATGTAATCTCTTTAAAAGAAAATAGTGTCATAACTTTTTTTGGCATCACTTTCCATATAAGTGTTTTCCCCCCAGTTCATGCATTTGTGGTTCCGGATGTATATTTCTGTGGCAAAGAGCCTTTAATTTACTCCTGGTAAGCGACTTGGATAGCAAATCCTCCCTAAAATTTTCACTCTCATCAGCTCCAGGAGACCAGCTTGCCGTCAAGTCCTGGATCATTGTGAAAACATCTAGGCTAGTTTTATAATAGTATTTATCTTTATTGCTGGAACCCCAGCAGGTGAAGAAAAATGAAGACAATTTGGTAAATAATGGATGCAGAGATGACTTATTGTTTTTCTGCAATGAGAAATAAGCGCAGTTTATTATGTGACCTTTCTTCAAGTGCCTGTCAAGAACTCAGAAGTAATAAAGCTTTACTTGCAAAGAATGACTGATTTAAAAACATATACACTTAAAATGCTGTATCTCTTTATTAAAAGCTAATCTACTACCGGCACACCTAGAGAAATAATGATGGATGTAATTCCCCCCCCCAAATACTCATGGCTGCCCCCCATATAAATGCACATCAACTCATCCACTCTTTCTAATTACATCTTTGGATATACTTCAGTTTAAAATGCATTAAAAAATAAGGTGTCTTTTAACGTATGTGTTTTTTTCCTCCTCCTATATGAAAGGTCATCTTGGATTCTAATCATTTCTCCCCTTGTGAGGATTGAAAGTAGAAAGATCTTTTGACTTTTAAGGTTGTCTGGTGTCTGGGTCCAGGCTTTTCTTTGTATTAATAGGCAAAGTTTTACCAGTTTCTTTTCAAATATCAAATCTAGGATTTTGTCTAATTTAAAATGAGGTCCTTTTGGAAGAAACATGTCTGTAACCTGTCTTAGAATGTGCATTTCATAAATATTGTTGTAGTGAAGCTTCAGTAATTCTGCATCAAACACTGTGGTACATTGTAAAGATTTTGTTGCATTTAGTCTGCCTGGTATGCTAAATTTCTTAAGACTATTCACAAACAAAATGACTTTTTTTCTTTGAGGCCTACACATTCAGTACATGTTCCCTGGGTCAGGCCAAGTTTTTATTCAGCTATTAAATAAAAGCTCACTTTACATGAAAACTCTTATTAAATATGAAAGCAGAAATGCTCTCTGAAATACAAAACTAATAAAATCAATGAAAACACAAAAATTGTAACCCAAATAGAGTTTACTTGTTAAGGTATATGGAAGTAAACAATTTTCAATTTCTACTGTATTTTCTATAAAGAGAATGAGAACCTATTTTTAGAATATGCTATTTAAAATGTGTCTTTTTCGTCTAGGCTCTGTAATTACCAAAACACTGAATAATCATTCTACACAAGAAAGAATGTGTTTGGGTTCCGTGACTCAAAATGATTGCTTGACCAAAGGTGTACACACACAAAGAACACACAAATAATAGTAAAATCTTATTCTTTCCAAAACTGTCAGAAAAGAGAGGCTTGCTTTGAATTTCATAAACAATAATCTCATAAGCTTTTAAGTTTACCTGTATAGCTCATAATCTGAGAAGAAAAATTAAGAAAATATGAGTGATCCTTTCACATGATATGTTCTATGCCAGGTACAGTTTTGTTCTGTTTTCATATTTTGATGCAACTGTTTCGCTTTGGGTTTTGAAAGGATTTTTTAGAAACTGCATTTTCCTTCCATTTGCTTGGCATTGTAGCTATAACTCTGAATGAATCGGAAATATAAAAAGTAGAAATAAAGAAAGAAAAAGGAAAGAAAAAAAATCCCAAATAATGAACTCTTCTGCAGATAAGTTATTGAGTTTTCAAAAAAATTAACGTGTATATGTTCCATAGCTGTTGTTTTCCTTAAAATGATTAGAGTTTGAAAACTCTATTGAGTTTCTTTAATAAGAGATATATTGCCTTATTTTCACTCAGAAGAAAGTTTACATTGCACTTTATTTATTAAGTAACTTAAAATATTTGAGATACCCAATTCTTCCAGAAAATCCTAACAGCAACTAAAACACAAAAGAACAAAAATTGTTGTGTGCTCTTTGGTAGTACCAACTTGGAGCACAGCGTTCAGGTCTTTGTTTCATTGCTTCCAGAGGAGAGAAACAAAAACGGCATGTGTGGCGTGGGATAGATGCACGTATGTCTTCTGTTCCCTCTGCATACTGGTAACTGACGCGTTACCCGTTTAGTTTGATGGCTGACATACTGGAAAGCCCTACCAGATGCAGCTGGAGAACAGAGGAGTTTACCAAAGCAAACTGGGAGTCTGGGGTCAGTCTCATCGATGGCCTTAGGATACATTGTTAGACCAGAAATTTTAGGATGTAATAGATTCAAGGATTGATAAAAAATATGCATTTGTTTTGTAAGTCTCCAAAAGAGTATTGAGCAGTAATTCTACCGCATTTTTTTGGAGCAACTTCCCCAGCGCTGGTGAAGTGATGTAAAATTAGAATTATGTAAAAATTTTTAATGTATTGTCAGTTTATACTGTACCTCGCAGTATTGTCTTTAACCTGTTTTCTGTACCAGTTTCTTAAGACACACACACACACACACACACACACACACACACACACATTCTGACATCGTATAAATCCTCGGAACTCAAAGCCATACAAACTTCTCCTAAATCTTCGCTTTTATTCTAAATAAAAAGGAAAATTCTAGTGACGAAGGCAGATGTAAAATCGCATTTGTGTCATTACCCATCAGAACATGCCAACTACAACAGGAACTAATTTTTAAAATGCAGAACTTCAAACTTAGAAACGTATCAGTTTGACACGAGAGCGTGTGCGATACACCCTGTACCTTTAATATGCAAATCTATTGAAATCCAGCTCTCTGCATTGGGAAGGTCTCCCTGCTTATTACTTTACAGTTTCCAGACTGAAGGTGCATTCGCTTTATGTTTGGCGAGAGAGGCCTCCCATAACTATTAGAGCCTTCCTCGGGCCCACTTCCTTTTAGGGTTGTTGTCAGTCATTTGAGAGTGACATGGCTGGCGGCCTGGGAAGAATAAACACACCATGTATTGGGACAACTTCACTGTAGGGGGGTTGCCGAATGCCGATGCCTCTGGGGAGGAAGGTGGGGACGAGATCGGGAAGTGGGAACGAGATGAGGGGAGGAAGAGCTATTGCACACTCGTGTCCAGCCGGCTTTCCTGGAAGGAGTGAGCAAAGCAGAATTTGTTTCATGTTGGCCTTGCTGTGTTTCGTGGCGGTCGGCGGTCGCTCTGGAAAGAGGAACGGGATGGGGCATACATTTTTACCTCTCTTTCCGATTATTAAACACTGAAATTAAAGCAAACATTTCAGGACTGGCATCACAAGTCAGTCTTTTTCACAAGCTGTCAGGAACTGATGAATCTCTCTGAGTCAGCATTTGCACGCATTTAGCCTTTTTATACTTCTAAATACTCCATCTTACACATATTTGAAAGTAGACTTTTTAAAAATTAAAACTTGGTTTTAGAGAATGGGAAAGTATTGTTGTTGTTGTTGTCTAGAAATTACAAATGCCTTTTTGCCCCTTGAGCTACAGAGTGACTTAGTAATACCATATTTCCAAGTTGGGAAGTCGATGAAGCAGATTTGTTTAGGTAGAAGTTTCAGAATTTCGGAGAAAAAGGTCGTTTCAGCCGAAGGGATGTGTTCTATTCTCCCGCACGTTCACCATCAGTGTGTTCTAGCTCCTCTGTGCTGCACCTTGAAGAGGCCGTCCGTCAGATCGGAGCAGAGGCGTCTCCCCTCCTGTGGCAGCTGCTTTTCCCACTCGGCTGCGTGACTCCGACTGAAGACTGGTCATTCCGCGCAGGCGTAACACTGCCCGGGATCTGCCGCGTCTCCGCGCAGGGTGACGGCACCTACGGCTTCGCGGGCTGTGTTGAGCGGATACCCCCGCTCTCACTGCACCGCCGCTCGGTGTGAATCCCTTGTGTGTCGTCGCCTGCGCCCAGGAAGGGCGTCCTCCCCTGTTCCGTCTGTTATCTTGGTGAAGGAAACGTCGTGTCGCCTGCTTTTTACCCCTCGTGAACGAACCAAGGGAGTGCCACTTGTTAAAAGGAGGGCCTATTGGTGAAATTACAAATTAAACCTCATATTGTTCTCCCGAAAACTACAAATCTGAGTCTTTGGAGGGAGTCAGCCCCGCTGCATGGTTACCCCTGTCCTCTGTTGTTTGCCTGAAACAACCCAACAGCACATTTTTATCTAGTTAAAAGAAGTGATTTTTAAAAAAAGAGTAAATTGGATTTCATAGAAATGGGCTTAGGGTTTATATGTATATATACACATGCATGTGTATATCAAGCTATACACATATGCAGATATATATCTATCTACGTATCTATAGATACATATACAAAAGGACTATGTAAATGTTTCTATATATTTTAAATAACCCCAAATGATGGAAACTATTTAGTAGTTACAAACAGTTTCTATCTTAGAAGAATGGGGAAAAATAAGACAGTTCACACCCCCATCTAAGTTCCAATTTTTTAACAGATGGACCAAGACTAATGGTTTCTTTCCTAGAAGCCTATAATCTTGATTCATGATGACTATTAAACAAATATCATTCTTAATTTTTTTCCCTCTGGACCTCTCCATGTTGGTTGGCTAGACTTAGCTTGAAATAACCGAAGGGGACAGGATTGAAAACCGTGTAGCTCAAAATACGTAGCAGGTGCTCGAGTGTCTGTAGCATTTACAACAATGGTTAACATCGCCGTGTTGTCTGCATTACACCAACTGCGGCATGAAAGGCTCTTCCCCCATGTCGCCATCCCACCAAGCTCGACACACACACACTGACTGTCAGCAGTGCCCACTGAGTCTCTGGGTTTGGGGGGACGAGAAGAGCAAAATAAAGTGAAGACGGCCACGAATGGCTCTTCGTACTGACACAGTCTTATCAACATTGCCAATAAGGTTTTATCAGCTTCGGGCATGAGGCAAATCCATCTTATTAGTGTGAAAACTAATGAAAGATCATCCTGACAATGATAATTAATTGCAGTTGTTGACAAGGACTGAGTTCCTTTGCGCTCCCCGTTCTGTGGCTCTTTCCCGGTCTCCCCGCTCTCCTCTCTCAATTAGACCTATGAAAAGCTCGGCCCTCCCCTTTGAGAAAGAAGCTTTTAGATTAATCATATTATCTTAAGGTTCCAAATCTCCGCGCCCGCGTGACCTTTCTTCCGTTAGAATCCATTATCTTAAACTATCACAATAATCCTGGCTTTAGGGAGGGAGTGAGGGAACAGGAATCAAACCTAATAGATGGCAAATAAGATTAATCTACGATCTAAGTGCCGATTACACTTGGCCCTGCCCTTGAACACCCAGGTGTAACCTTGAAATTCACAGCCTCTAAGACATGGCAATTGGATTGAGTGTCCCTAAAGGCCTTAAGGGCAGCTGGCCAAACTTTTTGCCCGTCACTCCCCAGCCGAGATCCTGAGCGGTCTCAGCCTCCCCACTCTTTCTACTTGTGGAATTTGGCGGCTGTGCCTTTTCTTGTTTGTGTTGGGATAGTTCACATTTTTTAGATAAAATACTTATTTTGGGTCCTTGGTTTTTGTTTGTCAGAAGCACCCGGCCATGGAGAGAATGAACTTTTACCTGGACCTCACAAGAGGAAAACAAATGATCCGGCCCCTCAAAATCTGATAGCTGCACCAAAATAAATTCAAGCCTTTGCCTCTTTCAAAACACTGACATTGTGATCCCTGAAACTACAGATGTTTAAGAACCACCAAGAGGAGGGGAAAAAAAAAAACCTTCCTCGCAACATTTGTCTTCTGAACTTTGAGCTGATTATTTTTCTTCCACATGGCCTAAGGTCTTAGAAAGGACACCCTTTGGGGAAGATGGGATGTGACATCGGGAGGTTCCAGCTACTGGTGACAGGAACAGGAAAAAGGATTGAGCTCAGAGAAAACAGTTGCAGCCCAAGAGCAACTTCGCTGGGTCAGACAGAGAGAAGGGAAACAAACCCATAACGTGCTCTCATTCAAAGTTGGCCCTGTCTCTTAAAATTCGAAGTCGACCCGAGAGAATGTTCGCTCAGCATGAGTTGGCGCAGTCCAGACCTCGGGAAGCACTGACACTGTGCAAGACAAGATACGACTAAGCCAAAATAAGAGTAAGTGGGGGAGTGAGGTCCAAATAAAGACAGACAAGGAGTCGTCCATCACAAAGATTAGAGGTAAAACTCTCTTTGTAGTATGACCATTTCATCTGGGGAAAAAAAAAATATCTATCTATCAAAAAGAGCCACGGATGCCTACTAGGGGGCTCAGTCCTAGGCAGTCCTGTTAGTTTAAGCTCATCTCAAAGTTATCTCCCCAGTGTAGTAAGAATGACAAGTTTTCTCTCAAACCGAACAACTTCAGCAGGGCCCATTTTGTGAAGGCTTTCTTGACTATTTGAACAAAAAAGAATGCATATTTATTCTTAGCTTATGTTAAGACCTGTAGAACAAGGACTTCCACTCTACAAGTTCCTGAGTGGCTGTTCTGTCATTTTCTTGTAATGTTATGCCTTTACCCCTAAAATATTCAAAATAAATAAATCTGATAAGCAACTCTGTTTCATTTTTCTCTCTCAAAATTACGGGGTTATGATTGTGTTTTTTTCTTAATAGGTTTAATCAAACAGGTCTAGATGTAACATTTTTGGGGGACCACCTTTGGAAAATGCAGCTTTGAAGCTTGATTATTTCAAAGACAGGGCTGAGAGGTGATGCTGGACACAGATGGGTGGCATGAACTTGAGCTTCACCACGACATCTCAGAGTCTCAGTCTGCACAAGTGTAAACACGGAGGAGGAATATTCCTGTGTCTGTTCGGGGTGGAGGGTTTCCTAACTGTGTTAATGGAAGGGTGCAATGATGGCTGGCCGACTGAGCTACAGCCCATTGTGCGGCTTCTGCGCTGTGTGACCCTGGGCAAATTGCTTGACCACTGCGCACTCTAATTTCAGTTATTTAATAAGTACTAGATAACTGTTTGCATTGTTATTGACCTTGATGTAGCCATTATTTTAGGTCTCAGTCAATAATACATACCCTTAGTTAAAATAATCTTTTTTTTACCGTGAACTTAGAAATGCTCGAAAAATAAATATTATTGGTTTCTTAGATTTTTGCAGGGACCATAGCTGAATCAGTATCAAAGAAATAAAGGATGCCAGATGCTCTGGGGAAAACACAAAGGATGCTTTGAGGTTCCTTTCCCTTGTGTTAGGACAGTGGCATTTTGACTGAATGTAGAAGCCCTTGTCAGCTGTCCAGGGAGGGTTCACTCACACCTCGGCGGGAGTCTCATGCCATTAAGTCAGGGAGAGTAATGAAATTTCATTTAATTTGTCAGGAAGAAAGTGCTAATGTTAAAAGGCATTTAATAAAAAAGGGAGAGATTCTTTGAAAGGGAGTCCTTAAGTAATTACTTCAAGTGTCTTAGCCCTACTCACCAGAATATTTACATTAGTGTCTTACAGAGCCCGTGTGTAATTAAATTAGTGCAGCATTTACATTCCCTGTCTTTTTTTTTAAGGAAGTATAATTTTATTAATAATCCCCCTTAAAAAGAGAGACACACAGAGAGAGAATGACTTGATCTAATCAAATGAGCTGGTGGTATTTCTTTGAGATGTTCTCACTGAGAGGCTTGCGGCATGAAAGGTGTGTGTATGCGCACATGCGTGTATTTCGAGGAGACCGGTGGGTTCCCTCGTGGGGGCGACTGTGCTCCTTTCTCATTTGCACTTGGAAGGATGCCGTCTTTCATCTTCTCAGACCTGACACGCAGAGGCAGGTCAGCAACCACCGACTGCCAGCCTACTGCACGTCCTTGTCTGACCCCAACTCGTCTGGGAGCAGAGGATGGATATGGAGGTGGGAGTGGAAGGAAGGGCTTGCGAAACAGGGCGAGGCAGGCTCCTCCCTCATCACGCCTCTTGTGTGCACCGAGAAGCTCAGCGCTATTGCCACCAGTGACAACAGGGGGCAACTAACAACATGCCGTGACCGGTGGGAAGCCCATGGGCCCATGGTGGCAGGATGTGAACCTCCAAAGGCAGGTCACACTCCGGAAACAGCTTCTTAAGCGTTTCTCAGGGAGTAACCTGCCACTGCTTTCCAACGTGATTTGTAAAACTTCTCCCATGTGACTCTGCACAAACATTGTGTGAATGTCTTAGTCGGGTCAGGTTTGTCTTCTGGGAGGCTGTAGTGTCCAACCTTTCGGCGTCTCTGGGTCGCACTGGAAGAAGAAGAGTTGTCTTGGGCCACACGTTAAATACACAAACACTAACGAAAACTGATGAGCAACAAAAAAAAATTTAAGTAAATGTACGATTTCGTGTTGGGCCACATTCATAGCCGTCCTGGGTCACGTGTGGCCCGCGGGCTGCGGGTCCGACACCCCTGGTGCAGTGGTGTGGACATAGATTGCTGAGTTGCATACAAAGTCATAGAGACATACAAAAGGAGATATATCTCATTAAGTTGCTTAGAAGATTAAAGGAGGCCAGGTTTTTAGAAATGTTCGTAAACCATAAAGTGTTGATACAGCTGGAGTGGCTTCACTAAAACACAAATCTGATCACAGCACTTCCCGTCTCCCGTTCAATGGCTTTCCATGGCCCTCGGTAAAAAGCCGGAACTTTGCGGTAATCCATGCACCGCCTCTGCGCATTCCCACAAATCTCATCCCTCACGAGCCCACTCTTCAAAACTCAGAGGTTCAGTCTATGGAAACTCCCTCACCTCCAGGCCTGCCCATGGTTTCCTCTCCCCCTGGAGCCATGCTGTGTAATATATTAGCTCCTATGCTCATGTGGCTATTTACCCTTAAAATTAAAAATTAAATCACACTAACAATGTAGTTTGTCATCTACCCTCACCACATTTCGAGCACTCGATGGTTGTATGGGGACGCTGGCCACCACAGATTCACGGTGATCAGAAGGTCACTACCTTCCGACATAATCATTGTTTAAGCTTAGATATCAGTTCCACAAGGAAGTCTTTCCCACCTCGCCCCAAGCCTTGAAGAAGAGTTAGACTGTCCTCTTCAATGCCCCACCACGTGGAAGCTGCCTCTGGGCTTAGCTGAATGTCCCGCTCAACCTTGAGCCCAGGGACTCATCTTCAGTACTGAGGAGGCATGGAGAGCAAATCACAGGGCAAGTATTCACTGAGCAATTACCAGGCCCCATTCTGGGTGCTTTATACGTACGATCTCACTGGATACGTAAGTGAGTACTGTTTATCTTCGCTTGATGCCCAAGTGGGCACTATTTGTTATCTCAGTATAGCAAGGAAGAGCCTCAGGCACAGGGAAGCAAGTCTCTAGCTCGGGTCTCGTGGGTGCGAAATGGGAGAATGGGCGCAAGGCCACTCGGTCCCAGAACAGCGTCTTGTGCTCTGAACCTCCCACACAATTGTGTTTTGAAAGCATGTGGAGGAGCAGGCATTAAGGTAGACAGTAATTCCTCTTTCACAACATCATGGTGTTTTAAAAATTATACCAGTTTTCCCCCCAGCCTGACTATATAAAGTCTGGTTTTCTTTCACAGGTCCTTTCCAATTTCTCCCTTCAGCTCTCAACTGTAGCGTGAATGAAGAATAGTATCCCTGCTCCACAGTGAAGAAACGTAAAGTTTAGACGGATAAGGCAAGCTGAAAGGCAACGGGCTAACACTGCAGAAGTCCAAAGTTAGGCTGTTGTGGCAAGTGTTCAAGTGACATGAGGCATGCAGGCAAGGAATCTGAGATGTCGATTTTGATTTTCTTTGGCTTGAACATCTTAGTTTTCCAACTGCCCGAGTCACGTTAATTAGCAGTAGCGTTTCTTTCTCACAGCTGTATGTTATTGATGTTAACTGTTGCTAATGCAATAACTAGACAGTGTTTTCAACATATCAAGAGGGCGTCTATAAATCGGTCCCTACCCTGACATTAAGCTTCCTTCATGACTACTGCACCACTACAGCTATTAATAAACTAATACTGTGGGCATCCACCTAGACTATTACTGTTCTTGTTACTTAAGACGGAATGTTGATACTGTGAAAAAAGGGATTTCTGAAAAACATATTTAATACAAATTTCAGTTAAGTGAGTGTTTCATTAAGACTGAAATTTAAGACTGTTTTTCTGCAGTGTCTAAATACACGAGTAAATATAGAAATGAGGAATTAATTACATTCCCAATGAGACTATATTCCATTTTGTTTAACAAAACAATCTTCAGTATCAAAATGGGAAACTTCATGTTCTGGATCTTGCATACCTAAAGGTAGGTAAGTAAAATACCTAAAATAGGTAAGTAACACTTTGATGATTTAACATCAGGCAAGCACTAACTAGTCTGTGAACTTGACATATATTGACCCATTTGTTCTTGGTCAGAAACATATAAGATGATTATACTCATTATTAGGAGGAGAAAATTGAGGTGCGGGACGATAATAACTTGCCCACATTATGCAGCCAGGGAAGGGCAGGTCTGGGATTTGAAATCTGCAGTGGTTCTGGGCCACCTTCCTTCACTCCTGTCCTTGGCCGCCTCCCCGTCAACAGGCCCGGACACACGCGTGCGAATGCATACAGCGGTTTACGTATGTACACTGGTGATTCGGGAGGAGTCGAGAATGGCTCTTCTGGAGAAGCAGGGAGTGTAGCAGAAACCTTTCCCTGCTTTTGTCTGAGGATAGCATTGGATAGTCCAAGTGCAGCTCGGACTATTAACACACGTCTAAACAGTAAGCTACGAGAAGAGATTTCTAGTAAAATTGAGCTCTCCAATTTGACCAGTGTACCTGGTTCCATGAAGAAATACCAGGAAACAAATATTTTATAATCCATTTTTATACTTTTTCTTATTCTGCAATGATATCACTTTTGTTCAATGGGAACAAAGGCTTCCGTTGATGTGTAGAGAATTTTTCTAAGTTGGTGTCACTTAGTGATTTCTGATTTTTAAACAACCATGAGTGTCTGGCTACATTCTAATATTGGCCCATGTAAAGCTAAATTTACAGTCCCCTTTCCCAAACATCAAGGAAAAAAAAAAAGAGTAAAACCAAGGCAGTTTAAAAATACGTTCGCAATTTCCTATTAGCAACACCTTCAATCAAAACCCAGATGTAATTTTTTCTCCCCATCACAAAGTGTCGCCAATGACGTTTTACAGATATATGGACTGCATTCTTTCTTCGGAGCTATTTATAAAGACAGCACAATGGTTCACCCTGGCATCTGGCCATCTTAGTTACTTAGCGGGACTGACCGCGGTCCGATCTGATCAGGTCCACTGTAATCTCTCCTTTAGAAGAAAAGAATTCAAAAAACCGGAAGCTACGGTAAAAGTCAATTCAAGTGAATGGAAAACACGTCCCTGCCTTTGAAAACCTTGAAGTCTTTTTTTTTTTTTAAAAAAAAAGGTGATTGGTGTTTTTGACCCCAAAGCCCCTTCCAAGGCAGAGGGAAGAAAAGACCAGCAGACCACGTTGCTTTCCCAAAGAACGCTTTTTGAAAAAAGTAGCATTCCACGGGAAGGTCATAAAACAGCTAACCCTTTTAAACGCAATTAAAACAATTGCTGACATAATTTAGAGTTAAACTCCTGGCAAAGAAAACATCCAATGTCCAAAAATCATGTTTGCGACATTAAAAAAAAAACCCAACATATTGAAATGGGGGAAACAGACTCAGAAGTAATGACTTGTAAGGATGTGGTCAAAACTATTTATATATCGGGTTGTATTTGTTTTACAGCTAGTGGTGCACGGACAGCCGGAAAGGTTATCTTTGACAAGGTTTTAGCTATTATTTTCTTCCAGTGAAATGGTATTTCTTGAGAAAAAAAGGTCTTTGGAACAAAATAACAATAAATCCTGATTTAGATACATAAACCTGCCATTGATATCACATAATATCAGTGTTCTTTCTCACTGGATACAGGCGTTTTAAAGATAAATGGTAAAACTGAACTGGAAATCCATCTGGCCGGCTGCCTGCTCTAATGAATAACCCCACTTTGGCTTGTGCAATGTAAGCAGAAAGTTCTCTCCCGGCCTTTTTCGTCTGTCATGAATCTGCGAGACGGCCGACATAATATCTGGGCGACAACGCCGCGCTAACAGTGCAGTGACTTCCATTTTCTTTGCTTTCTATTGATTTTCACTTAATAACTGGCGAAATACTAAACGTCCACCCTGAGTACCTAATAAATCCTGCCTGAGCTTTTTATTGAGGAGAATTTAATAAAAACAACCATTGCGGCTGAGGGATTTTTCTTCTGGACAGAACATAGGGGTAGGGGACAGCGGGGTTGGGGCAAGAGGAAGCCATTTGATCTTTTTTTTATAATTTTTTTTTAAACGGGGACTTTCTCCCCTTGGGAAAAGCAGACCATGTCAAGGATGCCTGTGTGACTGAACCGGGTCACTTCGAGAAGTCACTGCAAGGTCTGCACGTGGCCTCTCTGGCCAGCAGGAGGGAGGAAGGACTCAAGGACTGGCAGGAACCAGCGTTCTGGACCCTGGTGTCCTCTGATACCTGACGTCAGCTTTGGCCAAGGACTTTCTCATCGTTAACAGTGGCTGTCAAAAATCCATAAGAACATGCATTTCATGATACCCTGTAATCCTTATTTCGCATCTGATACTAGAAATGCAAGCATGGCTTTCCTGCTGGGAGTCCTCGGTTAGCTTCAACAAAAGTCTAGATGTTCAGAGAAGTGGTGAGCACCTATTCCACTCAATGCCAGTCTACGGAAACAAACTATTCCATTCAATGCCAGTCAGAGGCTCAGAAATTCACTTTTTGAGCGAAGATCTATTTTTGTGGTTCTTAAGCCCCCCACCCCCCGCCCGAAAAATGGAAAGCATGAGCTTGCATCCTTCACTCTCTTTTATTCTATAAACTTCTAGAACAATTTCCATCGTTGATGCCTCAGAAAACCTCTTTACTCTGCTGTGTGGTCTCTAGAAGCACGTCACAGCTTATGACGTCCCCCACCCTTTACGTTTTAGTCGATCTCGAGACTATTTTCAAATCACGGGGCTTAGTGAACAAGTACATGAGAACTTCCTCCTATATATTTGGCCATCCCATCCCATTCTCAATACAATTTCTAAAAAAGAATCCCCTATGCAGAATAATGAAGAATAGAAATCTTTCCTTGAAGTGAAGCTTTTTGGAACAAAATCCACAGATTCCAGATTTGAATATCAGTGTTATAAAGCCATACATAGTCTCTCAGCCAAACCTACATGTGACCCAACTTCTCACTGAAGGTCCCATGGCAGCTCGGCCTGCAGGACATGGGTGACAGTGTAGGCTTCCTGCCAGAGGACCTTTAGTGAGATCTTGCCTCTTCCTCCTCTGAGGTTTGGTTATTTTGTCTACGAAACAAGGATATCATTGCTGAACAAGCACGACTGACATTGCCTTGGCGAAACCAGTAACTGTACGCGTGTTCCATAAGTGATGTCAATTTAGTCCACTGAGGTACCTCGATACTGAATAGTGTTTAATCGACCTGGCTAGAGTTTAACATTGGTCAGAGACCCCAAATCACCTCTTTTTTCTACAGTTTACATCTGTCTCACTGAACTGTTCTGTGCCTGGTTTTCTCATTTCCAACATGGAACAGACACGAAAGTTTTTGACACTGTGAAAGAAATTGATGCAGGTGAAGCACTAAAAAAAGAGTTCCCGATGTAAACGATGCACTTTGGGAGACAATGACATGTCAGTGTAGGTTCATCAATTGTAACAAATATACTGCTCTGCAGGGAGAGGTTTTTAACGGGAGGTGTGCAGATATAAGGGCGCCGGGTGTGTGGAAACCTTGTATACCGCTCCCAGTTTTCCTATGAGCTTAAAAATGCTCTAAAAACAAAGTCCATTAAAAAAAATAATAACAGCAATAACAAAACCCCAAGAACTGCAGTACCTAGAAACACTAAAAAATGCTTGCTTTTATTACTTACACATATTGCTCAAGAATAATTGAAACAAGTTGCGAGTCTTTACAAAGCACAGCCTGATCACTATGCCGATGGGGCGACCTGCACTGAATGTAGATACCGGGGCCTTTTTGTGAACCCCAATTTTTCTATTTGGGGCATTGTACCCTTTCTTTCTCTAGTTCTCACTAAGAATAAACAGGATTCAGTGAAACCTTGGACATTGTACTTTGGTCATGTTGCTTTGCTACTTTTTCAGAGGAGGGTTTTTTGGGGGGGTTTTGGTGATGGTGTTTTGCTGTTGTGGTGGTTGTGGTTGTTTGTGAAACCTAGTCTGTTCTATCCTCGGCAAAATGTCCTGGTTCCATCTAATAAGATAGCTAACACGGCGGAAAATTCAGCAGGGCGCGGAGCACATCCCCGATTTGAGCTTTTGGTGAGGATGCGTCAGACTTCAACTCCCAGGTGCTCGCCGGGCTGTTGGAGGCAAGCGCCCTCTAATCGGTTCGCATGAAGGTGTATTGCTATTCAGATAATGCCTTCCACTGTTCAACAAAAGGTTGTCGTCCTGAGCTGTGATTGTGACAAATGATTTACTATTAGGAACATTCTGTAATTATTGTTCAGTGGGACTGCAGACCGATACATCATTAACATGATAGACGGCCTTTTATATCAGCAAAAATAACTAAATTAATAAAAATGGCTTCATTCCAAACCCTGTCAGAAAGCCAATACTCAGAACAATCGAGTCGCAGTGATACCTGAGAAAGCCATAGTTTATATCCCTCAACAAATCATGTTTTATGCATAAGTAATAAAATATTTGTACATATAATCTCTATAATATGGATCTCTGTAATATACCAGATTTTTATAGATATCAGCTCCAAACAAAATATAGGATACTTAAATATTTTCTCTCAAATGGGCTACATTTAAATTTATGTTTTTATGCAACTGGATTGCAGTTTTAGAATATTAGGATCTGCCCATGTCATTTTTTTCTTTCAAATCTCAAGCCTTGAGAAACATTTCAATGAGCATCTTGCTGACTAGCGTGTCTTTCCTTGGTCTTCTTTTTCTCTTCTTTCTTTCCTTCCCTTTTATCAACAAATTCCAAATTTATGTTTTAGGTCCTTAGCCTCACGTTTCTCTTTTCCGCACAGAATTAAAAAGTAAACTTTCTTAGGACGAAAGCAATTTACTTACCCCCAAACACCTCAAAGCCTCCAACAATATTTACCTCTAAAATGCCTCACGCCCAACCTGCTGAACTTCAGGGAGAGCCTCTGAAAAAACTGACCAATAAGCAGTGTACAGGAAGTGAGGGGGCGGGGCAATTAGACCAAAGAATCCTATCTTAGGCATAGAGGGCTCCCTGTGGAGTTCTCGCGATGACTGGGAATGGGAGAACACTCCAGGAAGTTCTAGGTTTGCCGAGGGAAGCTCTGAGCTGATGACCTTCATTTTAAGTCCCAGTCAGTCTTTTTCAATGTGGAAAATCTTGATACACAGCAGTTATCACTGGAGAACAGGACTGTCTCTCAGTTTTGCCATCTCAAACAAACACGACCCCAGAGAAATAAAATCTACCCCTGTGTCTTTTAATATCTTTGCTCCATGTTGCTGTGATGCTTACATAGAAAATAATTAAAAAGAAATGATTAACCATAATATTCAGTATGATTGTGTAAATTAAAAAAAATTAGTTTCCTTTAAAAAAATTTAGGTTATCTGGTAAAAAATCTAATATTTTAAAAAATATTATGTACTTTTCTCCAGTATGGCTTTAAATGCAAAATACCCTTCATCTTGCATTGGGTAAGCATTGGGTAATTAAGACATCTGCCTCATTCTGAAGCATTGTTCAAAGTGTATGAAGTGTATGCTAAGTATGTACAAGACTCCAACAGCTTGGCAAATAGACTACAGGAGATATTTAAGTGAAAGACTAGGATGAAGGAACTGAAAGGAGAGAAAAGAAACTATTTCCAAAACTTAAATGATTATAGAGTAAAAAGTAAGTGACTATATCTAGGACATTATTTCAGTGTTAAAGGTATAGTTAAGTTACTTGGACCTCCATCTGCTAGCCAGCAGTATTGCTGGGAAACCTTCAACAGAAACCATTAACTGTCTTGCTTCTTTATTTTAATGGGACCTTAAAATGTTGAGGTAAATGCTGAGGAGCATAAATGTAATGCTTAAAATTTAATCCCATAAAATACAATTAGTCAGACTATTTTCTTGGGCCTAAGTTTGCAAAAAAATTGAATACCTGCTTGGCTTTCCAATACACTTGCTGTCCTATTATTCTAAAGCAATGAATTATACAATTATGATCATCAGTGGTTTAAAGGAATGAAAAAATGTTTCTGGGTATGCCTTTGGAATAGACTTACAGAACCAAAGTGTGGGCTATAGGCATTCACATAAAAACTTTAGGATACATCCTAGTAGAAATCACAATTATTTTACTAGGTTTTTGCACTTTACTGCTGACAGTAAATTTTAATAGAAAGTGACCATTATAATAATGGGATCTACATGGCCATCTAGGACTAGAGTCTCTCCCATCAGGGAAGAAATAATATAGAACTCATCTGTTTCCTTTGTTACTCTTATCAAGCTTTTCTGTTTTCTATCTTTCTATGTATTGGGCCCACAATCCCTGGCCTAAAACTCTTAGGGGAAGATGTGTTAGGATTTTGGAAAGTGACATTGCACTATGACCATATAACCTACCATCACCAGTGGGGTCTGGGGTGGCATATTGCTGCAACAACACACATGACCTTCACACATGACCCAAGTCAGGACTACACGCACCCTACATCAGTTTTGGTCATATTTCGCTCCCTGAGAGTTCAAGTCAGCCCAGGTTGCCTCACGTATAGATCCTTGCCATCCCCTACCCCCAAATATTAATTTCCTAGAGGCTTTTAGGTTAAGGAATCACAAACCATGGGTTACAAATCTATGAAAAAAAAAACAACTCTAATTCTTCTGTTAATTTAATTAGAATCTAAATACACTTTTACACATTCTTTAAGATTTTCTTTTTCTAGTGCAGTTTTAGGTTCACAGAAAAATTGAGTAGAAGGCACAGAGATTTTCTGTCACCTTGGTCCTTCACATAAGCCTGGCCTCCCTCATTATCACAAGACCCACTAGAGTGATACGTTTGTCATAACTCATGGACTTGGACATGGCTTTATCACCCAGATCCATAGTTTACCAGAGGGTTCACATAGGCATTCCTTGTCATTATACATCTGTCCTTTGGCACATTTTTATAGGACTTTCCCATTCTTAGAGGTACCTTAAAGAAAAGTAGTAGCTTCCATTTAGTACATGCTCAAAAATACACTTTATTCTTTGAGTAATTGATATTGCAATATAATAAACCTGAAATGCCTGTTAAACTCCACCCACTGCCAAAACTATTTTCAGAAGCATTCGCACCTTTGTGGAAAACGTGTAAATACAGCCTACAATTGCCTATACACAAGACACTTTACTAAATATTGACATGGTTTTAAAGGCAAGATTTTTACCTAAAAGATTTGGAAAAAATGTATTGTGGTAGCTCAGCTTTTCAGATTTTTCCGGCTTCACTGAAATCAGTCTCAGGGGCTGGTTGTATTCTTCGACGTGGTTGAGAACTGTAGCTCTGGGTCATTTAGATGATATTAGAAATCATCCTAATTTTGAAAGCAAAGAAAGTAAGGACGTAATCCCCTCAAGTATTGTTGAAGGGGAGGGGGAAGACGCAGGTAAGGGACCTCCTCTGGGTAGACAGGGAGAGAATCACACAGCTGTCCCTGCGGCCACAGCTTGATGGAGGCCTATTTTAATCCCTGTCTTGTCTGCTTTGGCCCCCTCCTAAAGGAAGACAAATGCCCTTGAAAAGGAGCCTTAAAAGTATGATTCACGGACATGGGAAGAATTACCGGATGCAGACTGGCCTACAGTGGTGCCTCCCCCGGAGGAGTTCGAGTTTCCTTCCTCTTAATCTGAGCCAGCCATTAAAAAGTTAGTCAGCTCCCGGGAGGCCCTTCCCGAGGAATCTCCGAAAAGGAAGCACGGTGCAGAGGAAAGGTAATCTACCTCCACGGGATGGAGAAGGCCAGGTTCCCCATCAGAGGAACCGCTGCCTTCACAGGGGCCGCTCTACCGTGCCTTTTAAGAATTGCCCTGCAAACTGGTTCACAAATCCGAGGTAGGCAAAACAAAACAAAACAAACACACAAAAAAGCCCCCGAACACAGAGAACAACTGCTCTTGCACCCCTCATTTACTTATTGCTCTCAGCAATTAAATGCCAAATAGGACAGTTTCACACTGTTGGAGTAGCGCAGGGTAACATAGGCAATCAATTGATGATTCTTAAAAACAGGCTCATGTGCAAGGCGTTCGTGTGTTGTTTTCCACCCTGGGACTGTTTTTAATTATTGGATGTGGTGGGAAATCTCTTCCAGGGGCAGGGGTGTGGGAGGGGAGCAGGAATCTGGGCTCAGGGCCTCAGGGAGAGCCGTGGTAGCTCAGTGTCTCAGGGCTTCAGGGAGCCTGACTTGAGAGCTCATGCCCTTTTATGGCAAACTGACTTCTGAATCGGCCTTTTTCACGGAAAGCGGAGCACGGCTACAGAAAGCGGCAGCTGTGAATATTGGTAAAGCGGGGAGGTGTCCCATCTCTGGACATTAATTCCCTCTCCCTCTACCCTCCCCCCCCACAACCAGTTTCAGAGTCGGTGGGAGTACAGGGAAGAGTGAAGGAGAGCTTTGGAGCATCACAATTCCTGGCAAGGAGCTAAGTTCTATTGTGTTGTAGGCAACAGGTAAGGTAGCTACCACGTGCCCTCCATTAAGAATTGTTGTGTTTCCTAAGTGCAAGCTTGCGTTAGGAGAAATGTCACTGATAGTCGTGAGAACTCTGCCACAATGCTGTTGCTCAAACAGTATCAGGCCACGCTTTGAACGTTTGCACAGTCTCTCGGCTGATTACTTAAAAGGGCTCTCAGCGGAAAATGGAGAGGAACTATAAACAGAGAAATGGGGAGAAATTAAAACGCCGCAGCTAGCCCATGGCAGGAAAACTCTACATCCTGAAACACAGACTATTCAAGAAGACTGAGCTGGGCAGAAAGAGGAAGCCATGTTCTCATCCTTATCTTTTGCTTACACTGTAGACAGTTCTGGGTGGACTGGAGTCTGAAATGCTGGTGGGTTAGAACAAACACACAAACAAACAAAAAAACCAAGGACCTTCTTTCCTCACAGAACTTAATGTCCTTTAACTATAAGGCAGAATTTCGATACTAAATTTTATTACAAACCAAAATCCACCAAGAAAGAACTTATGGGAATATTAGGATTTGCATATGTTTAATAAATACAAAGTCTTTAGCACATGAAATAGAAGGCAAATTGTGGGGAACGGTGTGTTTCTACATATTTATCAAATGGTTAAGTTTAAACTATCTGATTATAAGGCAAAATTGAGAGAGACATTCTAAAGCTGCCAGGGTAGTACCTAACTTGCCATTAAAAATGGTAAAATTATTCACATTTGATCAGCAATTTGTCCCATTTTTTTCTTGTCCTCTGAACTACAAAAAAAAGAACCCAGAAAAATTCCCCTCCTTTTTTTCTTTTCATAAAACTCAACCCACAGGCCTGCATATTATATTCCCATTTTTCTTGTGTGCTTCCTTCTGTGTATTTTGGCTGCAGTGGTGGAATTTTCTGTGATAAGAAGACCACCAGTCCAGTGTGCGTGGTGTGGGGTTGGCCGGTGGAGTGGGCCCCTCTGGGCCTCTGAGGAAGAGGGCCAGGAATCCCAGGGCTTGCTCACTGCCTGGGCTTTTTCTGCTTTTAAGTAAACTACGCTCTTCCTGGTAAGCCCACGTCTGGACCTTGGAGGTTTAACAACTAGCTCGGTGACGGGGCAGAAACTCCCGCAGTGTGTATGTAGGTAAGGTTTCCCCAAGCGTGCTGCAAAGTGACGGGACGAACCTAGGGGTCGCGGGGGTCAGGGTGTGAGCTGCTATTGGATCCCTGAAAAACTGCAAGCCAGCTGACGTCGTGCAGTATGTGACTACAAGTGTTTTCCTAAAGAACATTGCGTGCTCGAAAGCTTTTCATTTTGTGGTCACAACACATCAGCCCACCACGCGTATATTTTGAAAAGCATTGAAAATAAAGGTATCAGGAGTCTTCCAACTCCGATCCTCTGCCGTGTGTGATTGACCCTAATGTGGTGCCCATCTATGGCTCACAAAGGCTGTCCACTTGCTGGGCTGTGTTGATGGCCGGAGGGTGAAGAAGATGAGAGTGGAGTTTGGGCAAAGTGGCTCTATGACAGTAACCAATTTTCTATTTTTATCTTAATACGGTTATCAGCATTTCCCTCCTGATCAGTTTGGTTTTCGTGCTGACTGTTCTCCGCCGTCTCCTTTTATCCACGACTTTTAATATGTGACTTTGCCGCGTGATTAAGGGGGGCTGTGTATTTACTTGTCCTTTGACTTAGGGTGAGGCGTGTGGCTTGCTGTGGCCAACAGAATGAGGTAGACAGTACTCTATGCCTTAAGAGGCTTTGAGAGTTTCTGCTCCCTGTCATCCACCTCTGCTCTGGCCTCGAGGAGCCCAGGCCTGGGCAGAGCTGCCGGTCCAAGAGGAAGATGAAACCACAGAGACATGCAGAGCAGAGTCCCAGCTGAGCCCTCCCAGCCAAGTTCGGCCTTGATCCGCCAAACCCTGGCTGACCGCGGAGGCGAACACGATAATGAACCATAGCTGTGGCTAAGAGCACCGCACTGCTGAGTGGTTGGTTGTACACTTGTTAACTGGCACAATAAGCTTTGCTTGTCCTTTCATTTCTACATGTTCATTCTCCAACATCAGCGGGACATCTAATGAGCCCCCAGGTCTGTGGCAACAGCCTGAGATACTAAGCGCTAAATTCCAGGGGTGAGAGATCAGCTGAGCAGTAAAGAAAATTCGTGAGAAAAGTGCTGGAATAAAAATGTGCGTCGGTGCCAGGGCGAATCCTTGACAGGGTGCTACAAAGGCATTCTGGGAGAGGAGCGATAAGCCTAGGGAATGGTAAAGAGTAAGTAGGGGTTAGGAAGGCACGCAGGTTGGACTCGCCAGGGAAGAAGGACAGAAGGGCGTTCCAGGCGGAGAAAGTGTGTAACATTTGCACATATCCCCTTGCTGAGGAAAAGCCTGGTGCTTTCGAGGGCAGAGCAAGGAGCCTGGTATGGACATACGCCTCACATTCTCCTCGGCTCCACACGGTCCTTGACAAAGCAAGGCCAGGTGTGATTCCATCACTGGCCGTAGTATTGGTCACTGCCTTGGGCAGGAGCTGGAGGTGGTATTTAAGGAAAGTCACCTCAGACTTGCCCAGCTCCTTATTTAAATTCCGGCCTAACGTCGTGAGAATTGCAGATGCGGGCAGGAAGTCTTTTGATTATTGGTGGTGTTTTTCTCTTCGCTTCCTGCTTTGATCATATAGAGCAGGGCCCGCGCTATTCTAAGGGGAACTACTTCCTTGGTATTTTTGGCATGCCTCTTACCAGGAAACTGGTGGACGTGTCAGGGGTACCCTTCTCAAGAGATTTCCACTTAAACCAAGGGGGGTTGCATCCACTTCCTAACCATTCAAGGCTTCAGCCATGCCCGGTTCACTCTCTTGAAGCCTTGTTGAGAAAAAGTCAGGAAGTTCTTATAAGGCCCCACCACCATGTTTTCTTAGCTGCCAAGTGGTAATGCTTCCATTTATACAAAACAGTTGTTTAAGGAGAAAGACCTGGAAAGTCAGTCTATTCTGATTGGCAGGATTCTCTGGGGTCATCAAGCCAGTCTTGCCCATTTACCAGGTTGGAGAGACCTGCTCCGGGAGCTACAGAAGAAATGACTGGCTCAAGGTCTCACTGATTAAGTGCAAAGTTGGGAGCAGACACTCTGGGTCTCACCACATGCTTAGTATCACACCCCTTGTATTCTTGACTTTTTATACTGCTCATAGTGTCCAGAATCTGAAACCTGAGCCCTGGGCGAAACTTAGACAGAGAGAAAACAAAATGTTTCCAGTGTCCTCAAACAAGAAAAAGCAAGCCAAAAGAGCAAGTGGGATCCAGAACTGTAAACAGAACCGAAGAAACGTGTTTCCCCAGGTGCGGTGATTATTTTGCGATGGTAAAACTCGGTCAGTTCGGGATGTCGGTGTATGAAGCGGGGAACTGGGCAAGAAAAGAAGAAGAGGGAAGAAGACCTGACTTCTTCTCCTGTTGAATCGAATGTTCTGTGACTTTAAATGAAAGCTCTTGTGTTGTTGGGCAAATAAATTTAAACCACTTAACATGGCAGAGAAGGTCAGGCAAGCTTATTATAGTGATCATAGCGTTACAGCTATTGCGATTGACCGCTGCTCTCCGGAATCACCAATAATCAGAGACCGCAAGCTGTGTTTGCAGAGAAAGGTCATCATTCATTTTTTTCAAAGCATTAATATCTTTTGTTTGTTTGGCTCAACATGAAACAGGAATCGATAGAGGTAATTCACACAGCAATTAGCCCCTCATCTGTCAAACGGCATCTGGGTGTATTTAACAAAAAGACCTTTGGAAAGGTTTAAAAAGGAAGAAAGTGCCTGTACGATCAACAATTTATATTTTCTACATGACATGTTGTGTATGTATCTGTGAAAAGGGGGGCCTCGGGACTAGGAAAATATACATAAAGCATGCCATAAATCTACACTTCAATGTTAGGATGTCGCTGCGTAGAGACAGACCAAGAAGGGCTCGGATTACATTTTCGCCCAGTTCCCATGAAGGCAGCAAGTGACATTTGGGATCTTTGTATCGTGGACGAGAGCGACCATAGTCCCTAGCCTCCTCAGAGAAGGAGGCCTCCAGGAAAAACGTGTGGGCCGTGCGACAAATTGCACAGGGTCAAACATCAGGTACCAACCCCCACTTCAGCCACGAGAGCCGAGGATTTCTGTGCTGGGCTAGGCCGACCGGCCACAGCCGTGTCGTGTGACCCGTCCCATGAGATGGCTCCCTCCCAGCCCGACACCAGCCACACCACACTGTGTTGCCACTGTCTCCACTTCCAATGAGCCTCTGTTCTAATAAGAGATGAAAGAGTCACATGCAAAATCAAGCGAAAAAACTTTCCTATTTTAAATAATGAGTCCTGTTCCGGGTCTCTTTTTCTTTAATGAATTTCAACTCGAGTGTTCTGATGCAGTAGGTATCGTGGGGGTGGCTTCCTCAAAAGCCCGGCTCGGGGACTTGTCTACATGTTTACACAGATGCTAGTTCTCTCAGCAGGACCAGATGTATTTCGGGAATGCGGTATTTTCCTTGCAATTCTCTGGCTCTTCTTTCTCATTTTTTTTCTTGACTTTTCTTTTCTTTTTTTTTTCATTTTCCTTCCTCACTCTCTCCCCATTTTTTTTTTTAAATTAAATCTTCACCTAGACCATGAGATCATGGCCATCTAAGAAGTCATAAGATTAACACAAAAATAAGAAGTTCCAAAAGTTTTGCTCATTGTGTGACTTGAGAAAATGTTGTTTTGGTTTTGAATTTTGTTTTATTCTTAATATCCAAATATTCTAACAGGTTGCTTATTCTTCTCTAAGGCATTTTCAAGATAATTGTGAATGTCTTATCTAGAAATTATATTATACAGTTAAATAAAAAAGCAAGAGATATTAAACTTTGAGTATGATTACAACTGTATAAAGAAATCACAGCAAAAGAATGAAAGGAAATAGTTCTTAACATCTTAGGGTGGAGGGATTATTGAGGTAATTTTTGTTTCATTTGAAAATTCTGCATTTTCTAGATTTCCTATAATAGGAAATTTAGAAATTTATGTTTATTATAAACATATTACTTAGTAATTCAAAAAACTGAAACACTTTAATTTAATACATTAACACAAACAAGGAAATACTTTCTTTGCAAAGTCATTTTATTTCATACTGACCTCAGATAACCAGAATTTTACTTTTTGTAAGCACTGTCAAATACTCTCAGAGCATTTGTTTTTATGGCTAAACTAAAATCAGTCCTTGAAGCCCCATAAAATTGTACAGGGCATGTGAAAATTGAACCTGACTGCAAGGTTAAGTTGGGGGCGGTGGGGTACCAGGAAGCAGCTCATAGGACACTTAGATTTCTGAAATAATGAAATCCTGTGACAAGAAAATGTCACTGTCTAATAAGTGGGTTCATCTTATTTTTCTGAATGTGGAATTTAATCCTGGAAACATTTTGACCCAATATTCCCTTCCTGCTAACTTCCCAAGTCTTTTGTTATTTTGTTTCTGTTTATGTGAACGGTGTTAGAATTTTTTAGGCATTCGATACAACACTTCCTTCAATTAGAAAGTTTCTCTGTAACCCATAGACACTGGCTAATAATTATTTTCCAAACTTCCAGTTACTAAAGCAAACATCACCGCCACTAGTTGCCTAGGATCTATTTTGTTTTCATGAAATACCACTATATACTTCAATAATAATCCCATCATCCCACCTTCCAAATGGTTTTTCACAAGTGAGGGGTCATTATTTCCTTACTCGACTATCTTAGGGGTGGGTCTGTCTTCCACGGGCTTCGCACATTCCTCTGATTTGTAAATCAAACCTGAGTTAGAAAGATGGACTGCCACCTCCTCCCAGCTCTGCTTAGTGTCACCGGGGTACAGTTCATCAGACAAACACCTCATAAGCATCAGTTCTGGCTGCCTTCCAAGGGAAAGCCATGTCATGCCATTGAATAACACTTAGGACCCAATCTTTCATCCTCCTCCTCCATAACTAAATAAATTGGGGAAAGGTCTTGCCCTGTCTCAAGATAACAAGAAGTTTAAAGAACTTACTAGTGTTTCATGTTGCAGACACTAAGCCTTAGCGAAGTGAACAAAAACAAGATGGCGGCTTTCCTGAAGTTCAAAGGCAGCTCTGATAGCAAATGAATACTGACAAGGCTTGTTTCCCGGATGGGCACAAATACCAATGCTAAAACCAGCTAAAAACAGGGAGAGGACTTGGATTGAGGGGTAAAAGAAAATGAAAATAGGTTTTTTCCTAATGCTATCCTACTCACAATCTAATCACCTAGACAGGAGTCTGCAAACTTTTTCTGGAAGACACCAGGGAGCATTTCCTGTAGGACACCAGGAAGTAGATGGCCTATGTTCAGTGGACTATACACTCTTGGGAGCTCAGTTTTGCTGCTGTAGCTGAAATAGCCACTGGAATCTGTGGACAAACGAGTGCCCACTGTGCTCCAATATATCTTTCCTCTGGACGCTAGATATGAATTTCATAGATGTTTCATGTGCCACAAAACACCTCTGTTCTTTAGATTTTTTCAAATGTTTACAAATATAAAAACCATCACTGGCTCACAGGGGACACAAAAGCAGCCAATGGGCTCGACTGGGCCCTTGGGCCGCAGCTTGCCTGCCTCTGTGCAAGAGTTCAGAACTTCTAGCTCAAGCGGTGTGCCAGGTCTTGTAGAATGACAGGCCCTTCTTGGCCACCTCTTAGATTAGTGACAACTGTTCACCATTTAACTATTGTTTTATGTGAATAAAGATGTTTTTCTCTAATTTGACTCTTTTGTTTTTTCAGAAAAGGCTCATTAAACATTTTTCACTCATGGAATTTAAAAGAGAATTTTAATCATGTGTGACTCAGGCAAGGGGGAAGGCAGAACTTGCATTACCAGACCAAATTCAGCTGCATAAAATCATGGCTTTCTATGTTAAAAATAGTTTCTTAAGGTAAAAACCTGAAATAGTATAAAATCTGATATCAATTTAAATTGTAATTTATTCAGGCAATGACCATATAAATAAGTACTAAATAAATTTGAAAAATCTTGAGTGACAAAAGACCATAGAAGTGGAAAGACATCAGAGGGCAAAGTTTTACCTGTGTGCATATGTACATTAAAATGTCATCGATATTTATGGAGATGATGGAGATTAATTATTTCTTCGTGCTTTTTCCTATGTTCCAAATATTCTGTAAGGTGTGTACTGGTTTTATAATTAGGAAAGTACAATGAATGCCATAAAAATACCCTTTGCTCCCAACTTTGAAAAGCATTGCTATGGGCAGATCCGTGCCTCTGGAGTGGCCCTGGGTGAGGAACCATGGAATGTTCTGTGTGATTTATTGACCGCTAGAAGGGTTTGTGATAGCATTGCAGATAACCTCCAGTGAGCTCATAAAAATGATTACCTGAACGTTATACAAATTCAGCATTTTATGACATGCAAATAAAGAAAAGGAAGGAAGAAACATGAGATAACGCAAATAAGATCTCGTAAAAGGGACAGTGATAACTGTAGGGACAATGAAACAATGGATGTTACTAAGTTTTGTAAAATTTTGGCAGGTCCACAGAATTGGACAAAAGTGAGCCAAGGCACCTCCCTCACTTGCTATTCCAAAGAGGAACAAAGCACTAATTAATCTCCGGCATCAAAATGCTATTTGTATTTATGAACAAAGATTTCTTAAAGGCTTGCTTTCCTCTTCATTTGTACGTTTCCTAAAAACTTGGCTGAAGCCAAATAATGGAACTTTCATTCATGAGGACAATGTCATCAAAAGGGATTTTTCCATGTATTGCTCTGTGCATCTGTATTTCAACTTTATGTAGAAAGCAGATCTCAATCCACAGCCCAAACATGAGTTCTGCCTATGGTACAATGTTCTGTACACCGCCAGGAAGAGGTGAATGTAATGTATTTTCTCCTTGATTAAAAAAAAAAGAGCGAGATCTTGAAAAGATGTCTGAAAAGAATGTCATATTAAAGATATATTATTAAGTGACTGCTTTTAAATGATCAAGCATCAAAATAAGAGAATAAAAGGCCCGGTGGTTTCTCAGAAGTAAAATAAAGGCATCTCGAGCATTTGATATATTTTAGCCTACAAGCTTAGGACTTAATCATTCAATCTGGCATGTCAATAATTTTAGGCTGATAATGCTAATAGAAATATACCTGAGGGAGATATCATTGAGTGCTTCTGTCCTTCTCTCTCTCTTTCTCTTTTCTTTTCCTGCTTTCACTGCGTCGAAACCTAGTTCCCAAGTAATCTACTTGACTGACGGACTTGTAAGAGAGAAGAAATTACGGCTGTAGGACCCAACTACTTTACTTCACCTTATCAAATGCACTCACCAATTTATGTTCTTAGCACTGTTCCACCATCTGACAAAAGTCAGGACTATTCTGGGACTTTTTGAGCCCTCCTGTCTCCAGGGATGGTGACAGTCTATCTTGACGACTCAGATCCAGCCAGCAGGTACCACCCGCAGGCCACTGATTGATTTCAGTGTGTTCTGGGTGAACGGACAGGAAACAAGACTACAGACCTGACTTTTTTTCCAGTGCAATATTGTAACTCGTAAGTTTTCTTTAACACTTAACACTCATCTCAGAAAGGTTCAGCTCTGGACCATCAGCTGCTGATTGAAAGCTTCTAATGAATTATAGCCATGGACGCCATGGGTAGGGGTGCTGCTTCTGTTCCAGCTGGGTTCCGCCATGCACTCGCTAACCGTATAAAGCTCTGTGTGTGGTACTAACTGCACTGCACAGAAAACATACTTAGAGACAGACATTGTGACGACTCAGAGTTCTGGAAGACTTTGCATTGGAACTAGCATATGAGTAGGACCCTGAAGGATCAGTAAGTTTGAATGGGTGCACAGCGAAGAAGAAGAAACGGAGAGTGCTGACCCTTTAGTGACAAACATTATTGTGTCGCAGGGATTGCGTCGGTTCCTATACACATGTTACCTCATTCTTTTCTCATCAGAATAGAAAGCTGGAACTCAGAGAAGGCAGAGTTTTCCAAAGATTGCACAGCTAAGAAACCCAGGAAAATGGCGTCGAGCTCGATCTGCCTCATTTTGATGCCTCTGTTCTGTTCCATGCACTGAACCGTATCGAGGCTGTTTTTTGAAAGGCAGGCTGATGGGAGCAAGGGTGAGAAGGTGTGAATAAATGAGCTTCAGGATGACAGCACTTCCTTCCTGCAAACGGTGGTCGAATAAAGCAACAACCGAGAACAAAAAATTTTCTTGGGAGAGTTCCAAGATGAGATGCCACCCATTGACAAGAACTTGTCAACCCTGAATTAATTTTCTGATTGCAAAAGTATTCCATGTTCATAGCAGAAAATTAGGAAACTATAGAAAGAATCACCAGCTAGGGAATCGTCCAGTTCTACCTACTCATGATGCGCTAGTATATTGTTTTCTAATTTTTAATCTTTCCTCCAACTACATACATACATATAGATTTTACACAATTAAAATTTTGCTCTTCCTATTTTCTAGTCTGATATCTGATTTAATAACACATCACAGCCTATTTCATCTCTTATGTACTCCTTGAAGACATTTTTAGTGTACAGAGGTTACCCCATGTGCATAGATTACCATAACTTATTAACCCCCTATCACTGAGCGCTGAATTAATGTCTAGTTTTTCTAGTTTTAATTATAAGTGGTGTCCACTTTTTCATGTAAATCATTTTGTTCATTTCTGAATTCTCCTTGAAAAGTATTTTTACACAAAACTTCAGCTTGTCTTATTTCCTGTGATAGAGAAAAGGGAAATCTAAATTTCGATCTTGTCCCATCCTATATATTGAAGCCCAAGGCAGGCCCTTGAGGACCAAGCCAACATCCTGGCAGAGGCCTACCCAAATCATCATCACCACCAGCACCACCAGCACCACCAGCACTTCAAGGATCGAATCATCTTCTACATCAGGAAGAGGAAGAGAAAGAGACTGGGAGGCAGAGATTGAGACTGATGAGGAGGTTAATGAAGTGGCACGGAGAAAGAAAGGGAGAACGGAAAAGACTGCTTTTCTTTTCTCAGGAACAGATGCATTGCCTCCAGGTGGCAAGCGTTCTCAAACATCAAAACCCCTGGTGGTTCAGGGGCTGGTGGGACACACCCATTTCTGGCTTTGCACAGGTGGGTGTTGGCCTTTTGACATCCAGTAACATTCGGAGGTAGAAGATCTCTGTCCCTCTACCAATACATTTCCTCATTTGGGAAAAATCACACAGTGAAGGCAGCCACCTGGGTTGGAATCCTGGCTACACGGTTTAATGCTCTGTGACTTCGGACAGGTCCTTTAATTTCTCCGGACCTCCATTTCCACAGCTGTCCACGGAGATAATAAAGCCACCCGGGCATGTTTGCATCATGGCGATTAAATGCGACCGTGGATCCGCGGGCAATCGCACGCAATCACAGAGGCAAGGGAACGTCTTCCTGTCCTTCATTTCCAGAAAGCAGAGTTCATTCATTCCACGAGGTTTTGAATAAAGGCAGGGCAGTCAGCATAGCAACACAGCAATGAGCTAAAATGTCAAAGGGACAGAAGGTGGTACGAAATAGTGGGGGTGCCCAAAAGAGGAAGGGCCATACCTTTGGGGGAGAGGGCTTAGAAAGAGCAGTCCTGGAGGTGAGTCTCACAAGAGGAGTATATGTTTTGGGGCCGGGGGAGCAGGGGGGTGTCCCGGACACAAGTTAGCGCTCGGTCCTGTGCTGGTGGGGAGACGGGCGGCGGCTGCCAGGAGAGTCCTCACCGAGCTAGAAGTTATTCAAACGCCACTTCCTCTGCAGGGCCCTGTCTGGTCCCTTATACAGGAAACCCTCTCGACCGCCTTCACACGTTAATTGCACCACGTCCGTGGATTTCTTTGACATTTACTACTTCCTGCCTTGCATTACGGTCATTTGTGTGCTCACTTTACTTTCATTACGTACACTAGAGAGACCAGAGCCTGTTTTGCCCTGGTATTCCCCACAGTACCTTCAACTTAAAATTTTACATATCTACACACACACATACATACACACATATACACACACAATTATACATAGATACCTATGTACACATAGGTATCTAATATAATACATGCATTATGTGAATGAAAACCACTTTATTTCACACTCACTCTCTACATTGTGGTAGGGTTCTTGGTTATTTTATTTACGGGCCTCATGTTGGTGAAAAGAGACACCTTTATTGTCACACAGCTTGTTGCAAATGAAGCACTGATGGAGACGTGCGATACCGTCCCCTTCACCCATGAAAACTGACTGAGTAGGTTTCGCTCCTGCTATCAGAGAAACGGCTTTCTTCCAGTACGAATGGTTGTTCCAGCACAGACAGATAGGGCTGCGCCTTCTCTCCACTCAACTTAGCGCTAGCTCCTCCGGCAAAGGCCAGGGCCTGACGAGGGGCCCCCGGAAGATCGAGATTTGTGGAGCCCCCAGCAGAGATGAAGACGGGCTGGGACCCTGGGTGGTCATGCAGCCAACTCACAGACACTTCGTCTCTCGATGTTTTGGGTCTAGACCCGCTTCTGTCAACTAAAGGGCTGTGATTGGCTCCAAGGCAAGCGTGCTGAGAAGACTGTTAATATTCGCCTCATTGCCTCATTACAGGCAGTAGTAGAATACTACTGTAGTACAATAATACCACTCACATGTTTATCGAGCACTAACCATGGCCAGGCATTTCCTAGACCCTTTGTCAATACTAACCCAGTTCACACACAGGTGACTCAGGGACTCGGCTGCCATCGGCATCCCTGTTTAACAGGTGATGAGACTGTGGCACAGTGAACTTACTTACCACATGCCCATGGGCCACACCCGGTAAGTGGTAACCCGGGTTTAAGTCAAGGTCAAATTGATATGGAGCCTGGGCTTCTTGACTTTTATTAATCCACCTAAAGAATTAAACGGCATGGTCCCCATTTTGCAAATTAGTTGCAGAGACTTGAAGCTTAAGTGCACGCACTGGAAAATAGTAGAGCCAGAATCCAGAGCCCAGTTGGTCCAACTCTAAGTCCTGAGTCAAGTTTCATGACGCCCTGGTCATTGCTACGTGGCACCTTTTCCTCACCTATGGGCTCTGTCACCCGATGGCCTCCGAGAAAGAAAGGGAAGTACAAAGGGAAGTGCCAGTGGCTTCCTGACACTTGTACAGTGGTCACCGAAGTCAACGGAAGTAGGGTTTGGTGACTCTATGAGTGAATTAATTTCAGGGTATTCGGAGGACTAGGAACATTTCGTGTAGGAGCGGCTCAGGATGACTGGCCCAGGGATACTTTGAAGTAAGAACTGTAGCCACTTCACTGCATTTTGTTATGCTCAGCCTTGAGGCTACAGTTCAGGACAGAATGGGTCAAGGACCCTGGTCAAAGAGTCTGAGAAGAAAATACCCCAAAGAGGTGAGGACGCAGAGCACGGTACACCATCACGATCATCTTTTGGATACTGCGGTGATACAAGGAAGAGGGAAGGGGGCCAGGTATGCCTCTAGGCGCAGACTCAAGGCTGGCCTGGTCCTGGCCACAGGCCAAGCCAAGCAGACGGCTCGAGCAGGTTTGTCAGGGAAGCAGAGCGGCAGGCTGCCCCAGACTCTGAGCTCAGGGTGGAGTACAGCAGGAAATATGACAAATAAAAGTAGTTGACCGATTGATGCCATTGACACTTATTGTTTATGGAATCTCAAATGGACAGCCCCCTGTTCTGTCATCAGAGTGGTTATGTTTATATTCCACCAAATCTGTGGGGCCTTGAAAATAGATCAAAATTGATCACCACAGCAAACTTTGCTAATTAATCTAAAGTACCTGTCTTAGGGGTCCTTTTCCTTCGATGAAATATATGATAACACTGTCAAGGTGTCATTTCATTCCCTGAGGTTCCGAAGTGATCTGGGACCGTTCATAGAGCAAGGTATGATGTCTTACCCGTTTTGAGGGTAAAATCAGTGATGTGTGTTTATTTATAGAGGGTGCCTGCTATTGTCTCTCTCAAATGAAATCTGACAGTTGGAAGTGGCTGCAAGAAAGTGTGGTGAGTGCTGCCAAATAAACACGGTTGCGTGGAAGCCAGGGACTTTCTTCCCAGTCGACTAACGGAGTTTGACAAAGCAGTCATGGTTTCCTTTGTAGCCATCGACAGCCCGCTATGTGACAATAACCCCTTCACAGTCTCTTTTGATCTCTCTATTGCTGACATTAGATTATTAAACAGGTCAGAAGGGGATTACTGGTCAGATAGGTAGATAGTATAATTAACATCTTAGCAGTATAACTGGTTTCTTAAAGACGCTTAATGAATTGAGCGAGAAACCAAGTAGGTTTCTTTACAGTCTTGTGTTACTTTGTTTCCCATTGCGGTCTTGCTAAGTCAAGATCCCCCTTTCCTGTTCTTTAAACAAAACTTGGTAAGGTCCTATGACTTTCCAGTCTTTCTCAGATTCTAAAACTCAGTTTAGCCTGTTTTAAGACCAGAATCTCATAGTGAATTCGTATTTCTTCTCCTCTGCTTCTCCACTGTCCCTGGGAGAGACTCGGTCCTGGCAGCCTGGGTTGGAGAAGAGGGCCTGGGTTTTCCTTCATAGTCTTGTCACTCTTCTTCTTCTTGGTCAAGCTCTTCGGGCCTTCCTGATCTGACTCTGACCTGGAAGAATAAACGGCACATCTGGATTCCTCAGCCCTTGAATGACCTTCTGGTGTTGGAGGGAAACTATTAGGGGAAAAGAGGAAACAGGGAAGATGTATCTGAATTGCTGGAAAGTCAGGGTGAGGCAGGGTCCTTGGCTTTACTGATTCCCTGTGTAGCTCGGCATCCTCTGCAAGATTCTGCCTTGATGTCTCCAGAGGCTCTTGTCCCCCTCCCTTCGGCCTAGCAGCCTCCTGGGCAGCTTTGGTCTACTGACCCCTCTTCGATCTTCACGCCTCCTCACTTGGAGAAGGAACCCCTGAGTCCTCTCTGCACACTCTGAGGACACCCTAAGGTGCTATGAGTTGTTCTCTTGGAGGCCCCATTCTGCTCCCAGTTATCTACAGAGTGGGAAGGAAACGCCCTCTCCCCAGGTACGTGCACACCTCACAGAGCCGCGAGATTCTCCCCACGGTGCTCTCTGTAGGCAGCCTGGGAACGAGGGGAGAGGTTGAGGGGAATGGGGTGTAGTCAGCGGCAGCAGGTCCCCTTCGCGTCACCGGAAAGTATCTGGCCTCTGCAGTGTCTGGTTCACTGGTAATTGCAGGGTGTGAGGTACCTGTACCTCTCATTTGCAGGTGTAGCCCCTGATTTTGATTTCGGGGAAACACAGATATCCTCCACTACGTGTGTGTGTGTGTACCCAGGAAGGGCTGTGTTCCCGGGTCCAGTGGGTACCACGTCGATGCCCCTTCTCTTTCCTCCTGCATCTTCCACCACCTGAAGAGACAACGCACTTGGCACCGAAACCCGAACGCTAGTCCTGGAGGGGACTTGCCAAGCATTCTTCACCTTCACAGGGAAACCGGTCCACGTGGCTCCCTTCTCTTGTTCTGAATTCTTTCCAGAAACAGCCATGCATTTGGCCACCGCGTCCACTTGTGATTCTTGATTCTGTTCCTTGTTTCTAATCTTTGGGAAGCAAAGGGATGGGAGAAGCACGTGCGGTAACCAGGGCAGAGGCTGTTCGCAAGTGTCAAACTAACGCAGTGCCGCTGCCGTGCGTTCGTCCGCGGCGCCCCTGCTTCCTGCGCAGGCACCGCACTTCCCGTCAAGTGTCCTTTAGAGCTGTCCACATGGCTTCTTAATAAGCCCAACTCTGTGCCTCGCGCCTTACTGGAAATAGGCTCGATGCTGACAGATCTGACCTCTTGGTGGGAGGAAGGGAATGAGGGGTCAAAGCTGCATTTGACCCTTTGTTCCACAGACTTACTTCATAGCTGAGCGGTCACATTTTGATTTAAACTTCTTTTTTTTTTTCTTCCCCTAGGCCCTAGACCAGCTCCTTACCTTGGAGCATGTTCCCTTTGCTGATCTCATACATTTTTATTTGATTTGATACTTGATGTTATGCTTGGATTATAGAACTTCCATTCGGTACAGGTTCTGTAACAAATTGTTCTTTTGTCTGATTGCCAAGTATCTCAGACTGAAAACATATTGGGGGGGAAAAGCCAGATAAAAAAATAAATGGAGTCAAAAATTAGGCGCCGGCTAATAAAATCAGATTTTCTTGACACTCTTAGTCAATGCAAAAATAATTGTGGGAATATAAAAGGTTTTTTATGGTCAATTATTCTTGTCTTAGTAAGTATGTATAATCACAGCACCCTCCGAATGGGTAATAATCTTCCACAGAGAAAAGTGAGACTTCCCTACAGATCCATAAGAAAGGTAAAACGTTATCACATGCATGCATAAAATATATTAATGCTGAAATGTGCTGGCTTTAAGGTCAGGTGGGTAGACCTCTTTTTTCCTACCTGGAAAAAATATATACGCTATCTGACTTTATTGGGCTGCTGACATCCAATTGATCTGCATTATTCTTAGCCGGCAAGAGCCTATAGACCTAAATGCCTCAGATAATAGGTATTACAGTATTAGGTAAAAAGCCTCCATGCTGTCTGTAGCAATATCAAAAAGGTGCAAAGTGTGAAATAAGGGAGATTAAGATGACACCAGAAAGCTTTGAATGAGGTGTCATTTTGCATTTAGAGAGACAACCAGGGAAGTTAAGACAGAGGGAGAAAAATGCCCCTTTCTCACCAGCGGCCCTTAAAGATTTACAAATGATCTGTTAACAGAAATGAGTTTCTCTTGGGCTTCAGACACCATTTATTACGCTGGGAGAGAGACAAAAAAAAAAAAAAAAAGGAGATGGAGAAGACTGGGAAATTATGCTTATTTGAAGGCAAAATGCTTCCCATCAGCAAGATGATGAAAATGTACCAAAGGTGTCAGCCAGATGTTGACATGTTAATATTTTTCACGAGCTCTTTCAGTGAGGAATGAGTACAAAGAACTTTTTGGGTGTTCTTTAGACTATGAACTGCGGCGCGCTGTGAGGCAAGACGCCTTGCCTGGGGAGTCACGTTGTATTTGATGATGAAGAGGAAGGGGAAGTGCGTCCTAAATAGGGAGCTTGAACCTCGATCCCCTGGCTGCCTCCCAGATGTCTTGTGCTACGAATGGGCTCATCTGATCTCTCCTAGTCAATTTCATTCTGGAAAGTAGCCAGTGGGCCTAGTTCATGACCCGGTGATGTCATGATAATTCATTCTCCTTCACCACAAAGACTTCGGAACTTTCCAATTTACAATGGGTCTTTTTAATAAAGAAGAGTGTCACACACAGAATTTTTAACTGTTTCTCATGATTTATCTTTTTCCTTCTTCTTTTTTTTCTGTTTTAGACTCAAAATGGCCTTAGTCTTAGGAAGACTGGACTATCAAAATCGTCCAAAGAATGTGTATCTTTGTTAAACTTCATGGTATGGTTTGGAGGCTAAAGGTAAGGGTGATCTTTCTAAACGAAACCAAACAAAGGAAGCAAAACTTTGTCTTATGACTAAATCAGAATAGAGCGCCTGAAATTTCGTCTGACTGAGCCAATGCCTCATCTCGAACCCTCACCCAATAACTCTCCGTAGGATGAATGCCGTTTTTAGCAACGGCCTCGGTATTTGCAGCCTAGTGTGGCGGGTTGGGGGAGGGGCCGAGGGCTAAGGGAGACACGTGTTAGTCATTTGGAAGAAGGGCTGCGGCATCATCGTGTTTCCCCCAACACTTCTCAAGGGCTGTAAGAAAATACTCGCGGAGGAAGATCCTGCAGAAAGCCCAGCTCGGCATCGGGGAGTCGGGGCTCTCTCCCAGAACCTCACCTCTTTGAACTCGGTGAGCCTTCCTTGCTAAAATAAACTTTGCCGAAATGACTTCACTTATCCTTGGCACGGATCTTGAAAAAGCCCAAGCCGAACGAGCCGAGGGGATGATCAATGCGTTTGTGGCCGGCGCTGCAATTTAGCTTGCTCTGTCTGACAGATGTGGCATAGCTAAAGAGAGGCTTTACTTGTAATCTTCTTATCACCTTCCCCTGGAGTGTTTGTGTTCCCGGCACTCACTCCTGGCTGAGGGTTAATGCTAAGAAAGAGAAATTGCCCTTTAGTGGGCCCGACCGGGTGGCCTGATAAAGCCTTCTCTGGACGCCTCGGGACCCTCACCTCTCCCGGCTGAAGGGACCCCGGCTTTGCTGGACTGAGACCGCTCGAGTTTCTCCTGGAGGCTCATTAACAGGAATCACTGGCTGTAATTATGATGTGCTGGGGAAGAAAACCTCATACCTTTCCCCCCCTCCACTCTTTTTCTAAAGTGGGTCCTAACTGCTGGACCATCATTAGCAAGAGACGTGAACGAGGAGACAGTGGTGGCCAGACAGCAGGGCAGGAGGCAGAGGACATGGGGACATGGGGACATGGGGACCAAGTCAGTGTCGATGTGATTGTAGAGACAAAATCAAGAGTCACAGAAGGACTGAGGAGTATAGGAGGAAAGGAGAGGGGAGAAATGAGAAAATCAGAGGGAAACACACTCATGAGTGGGTGCGGGGGCAGGGAGAGAGGTGTCCAATGAGACATAAGCAGGAATTGGTGAAACTCGGGAGAAGGGCGGCTCAGGACACAGTGGTGTGCAGACGAGGACCGCACAGAGAGGGGCTCGAACTTCCCAGGAGGCGGTTTTCTTGCTTTTACAGAACGCTGAGCCAGAGCGGCAAGCCCGTCAGCCTCAGGTTCTCCAGTGTCTGGCAGCTCACCCCCTTCCACACGGCCCTGAGGTACACAGAAATCTCCAAGGTGAGCACTTGGGGCCTCTGACCAAGGGAATGCTTTCTGTGTAGGGAGCAGGTCCTGGCTTGGGTGAGCCCTCGAAATGACCATCTGTCAGTGGGGCAGCTAGTCACACAGCCAGCAATCACAGTCAAGGGGAAAAAGTGTTATCTGTGCCACGGACACTCAGGGCTGGGGGCTCCCAGAGAGCCAATGGAAGGGGATACAGGAGAAGCCTCACGGAGGAGATGCAATAATGATGACACCCATAATGACAAGAAAAGCAACAATTTCAGTGACAAATTTTACACAGCAGCCGCTATTCTCAGCCTGTCTGATGGGCACCTGTCTTCTGTGAACCTGTGTGCATCTGTGAATATACATGTACGTCAACACACGGCATTGATCTATAAATGCCCATAGAGTCCCTCAAGGTAAGTAATGTTGTTAGCCCAATTTTATAGTTGAGGATATTAAAGCTTGGAGATCTTGCAGAACTTACCCCCAAAAAACATGGCCACATGTTTACAAAGTTTGATCATGGCAGATCGGATAAAAATGTGCCGTTGTATCCGTGGGGGCCGTGAAGTACACGATCAGCTTGAGAAGGAAGGGAAAAGGGAGTGTCAAGGGAAGGAAGACGTGATTGAAGACCCGTTGGAAAGCAGTTCAGTGAATGGAAATATGTTGTTCACAGGACACTATCACACAGGCGAGAAAAAAAGCCCGGAAAATTGCTACTAAACGGAATAGCCAGGACTCAGCTCCGCATTTCCCGACCACCCCATCCTGCTGCTTAAGGCAGAGGCGGGAAGAGGCCTTCAGGGTCCGCTGAAATTCCGATGATCATGGATTTCGGAAGTTGTACTTTAGGGGTTGACAGTGGTGGTTTGGAACCAGGCCGAGGTTCAGATCTGAACTCTGTAACCTGGGGTGACGCACTGAAATTCTCTGAAGCTCATTTTCTCCACTGGTGAAACTGGGGTCTCAGACATAGTTCCGAAAATTGTGCGGGCCAATAAAAGCATGTATGCAACTTGTGAACACAGTGCCCAGCTCCAGCCATCATTTTAGTGTTCCAAGACCTAGATATGATTAGAATGCTGTCCTGTAATATGTGCTTTACTCCTAAGCTTTAGTATCTGTGGTTTAGAAAAAAGGTTTTTGATTCTCGACCAAGTCTGAATTCTCCCTGAGAATAACCATTTGATTTCACCCTTCAAAGTTTTCTGCAGGAAAATGCGAATTTAAAAATAACTAACAGTTTGGGGGAAATACTTGTAATATGCATGGAAAAACACAGTTGTATCAAGAATTCATGAAGCTAAATAACCCATTAAGACAGTCAAAGAACAGGTAGTCCACACACACAAAAATACAAATGGTGAATAAACACTGGAAAACACGCTCAAACAAGTTATTTTTGGCCCGACCCTCTGGAAAAACCATCATCATCATTATTATATACAAAACTCATTCTCTTATTTCCTCTTGACTCCACACCTCCCTCCGATTATCACTCCATTTCTCTGCTTCCTTTATAGAAAAAAAAAGCAAAAGAGTTGCCCACACTCACTGTTTCCACTTCCCAGACTCTCGCTTGCTCTCAGATCCACTCGGATCCAGGTTTGTTTTCTGTCTCTCTCCCTCTCATTTCAGAAGAGGACGT